>VZTB01003711.1:319981-367774 GCA_013397245.1 Thryothorus ludovicianus
GGTCCCCTCACGAGGCACGGCCTGAGCGCGCACCGGCGCTCCGCCAGCCGCCACAGCCTGCGCGAAGCGTCCAGGCGCTTCCCTGCGGCCGCCCCGCGCTCGGCGGCACCGGGCGAGCGGGCTGCTTCCCCCCGGTCGCGGCTGGGTCGGTGCGGGCTGCGGGCACCCGGCCGCTCCCGACGTCACCCGCGGGAGTATCCAGCAGCTGACTGCGCGAGTTGGCTCTCGTGGTACCAGGGTGAAAGAGTGCCGTGATTTGAGATCAAAGTACAGAACTTTGGCTACTGGCTCTTAAATGATAGAAAACAAAACAACCCCGCCTTCCGTGGAAATACATACATGGTTCAACAGGAAGGAGAACTTTCCTTATTTTTTTTTTTCCCTGCTGGAGATGGAGATCTTGACTATAGAAATCTCGAGAAACTATTGT
Source organism: Thryothorus ludovicianus (assembly GCA_013397245.1). Lineage (NCBI taxonomy): Eukaryota > Metazoa > Chordata > Aves > Passeriformes > Certhiidae > Thryothorus > Thryothorus ludovicianus. The sequence goes on from VZTB01003711.1 coordinate 320,412, forward strand.
CATACATCTTCTGTAATTTCTTGTGTTGCAGGTTGAAGCAGGTCACCGCTACAGATGTGTTGACTGATGTATGCTGTTGCGTAGCTATGTCTTAACTGAAGACATCTTCATTTCGATGTCCCCTTCTGAATGTGGTAGGATATAGCTAGGGAAATATATGATCATGCCTCACCTCCTGAGATAGGTAAACAGAATGCAATACATTTTAAGCTGTTTGGCTGTTTTGGTTCGGTGTTGCTTTTGGGGTTTTTTTACGCAGTCACAAAAATACAGTAAAAATCCCGTTTACTGCGTTTTGACTTTGGCAAAGAAAAATGGTTTATCCTGTAGTGCTGGCAAGAATTCTGCTCTTTGGTGCATGTAACGCTTAGGTGTTAAGTGTTGGCTTGCTTCTTCGAGCAGTTTGGGATTTAGGTATTTTATACATGTTATGACCCTGCAGAATGTCTTCTAAATAATGGTCACAGATGAAAATTTATAGTAATTTCCCATTAGATTACATTGACTTTTAAATTGCTTTGGAAACACAGGGAAACTTACTATCATGAAAATGTGGTATAATTAGTAGTGAAAACATTGTCACCAATTCTTTGTTGTATGCACTACTGCAAATGAAAGAGAAGGGCAGCTTTGAATCCTTTCCAAAAAGGCACAGAGTCTGTCAGCACAAATCCTGATAATTGTAATTTAGGGATTAGGGGTGTGGGAGTTGCTGTTTACAGCCTCCTGTTACTTCAGAGTAACTGAAGCTGTAGCTGGTGTTGGTTGCAGTGCAAGACCAGGGACTTGAGTTTCAGCTATTTATTTTCTTTTCAAATTGTGAGTTCAGTTGACTGCTAGTTGCTTAAACATAATGACTGACACAGCATATTGTACTTTGTATTGCATAACTGGATTGATCAGAGATGACCAATTTTTTCCAAGCTATGAGTCAAGTGTTGTTTTTGGTGATGGTCTTGAGGCCATACACAGTGCTTGCTGGAGTCATGCAACTCCTCAAGTAAAGAAAGCAGCCTGTACTGTCTCCTTGGAAGATATTTGGAGTCATTTCCATTGGCTGGAATTGGTTGCAAATGTGAGTTTGCCCAAATTTGCATTATGGGTTAAAGAAGTTTTACGAAGAATGATATTTCAAGTTTTTGAAACAACGTTACGTAAAACCAGTGACCTGCACATCTAAAAAGCTGCAAGGGGAAAGAAAGCATTTTACTGCAGAGTTAATGCAAATCCTGTCCAAGGAAGAAAATCACACTCTTAAAAATTGTTCGGGGTTTTAATACATTGATATAGAGAAAGTGAGCTCATGGATTACATGCTGTATAGAAAGTCATGTAAATGTTGGGGACAATACTGAAAAAATGTACATTTTCCTTTTTTCTTAACAGCTACGCAGAAGGAATATTCTAGAAAAGTGAAATTGGAAGATCTCTGATAAAAAGAAGCGTAAACATGTTGTGCTGGGGCAATGCATCTTTTGGACAGCTTGGATTGGGTGGAATTGATGAAGAGATTGTTTTAGAACCCAGAAAAAGTGACTTTTTCCTAAATAAAAGGGTCAGAGATGTAGGATGTGGACTGAGACATACTGTTTTTGTCCTGGATGATGGGACTGTTTATACATGTGGATGCAATGATCTAGGACAACTAGGGCATGAAAAAGCCAGGAAAAGACCCGGTAAGTTTAGAAGTGATGAGTTGTGGAGATTCTGTGTGCTGGTGTGTGTGGCTTTCATTTTATTGTGCTTCAGCAAAACCAAGTTTGCCAGTGTGTGTGCATGTGGCAAATTCATGCACAGCAGTTCTTCCAAGAATGGACTTATTTTTAACTGGAAAGCATTGCTTTGCTGGGATGGGTTCTTGTGACAGTTGGAAACAAAGAGCAATGAGCATGGCAGTCCCCCCGTGTTTCTGCACGCTGTGCTGCTGGACACCACCTCTATTTTTTATTTCAAGCATGGCCATGGGAGACTTGGTGACTGTTTCTGATGTCAGGGGGAGCTGACCTGCTGCAATACATGGGTTGGTATTGTCCTTCATGTGTGGGTTTGGCTGTTGGAACATGGTGGAAACGAGTATTTGGCATATCACAGCACTGATGCAGTGTGTTTTTAGTTGTCTGATACGTACGTGTTGTACAGCAGGTCTGATTAAAGCAATGTTCCCTTTTTTTTAAGAACTAAAAATAAAACTTGTGATAAAAGACATATCAGCATACGCAGTGCCACGGGGAGAGGATTTGGAAAAGCCTAAAGGATGCTGTGTAACACTTCTTTGGGCTTTTCTTCCCATCTATGTTCTGTGTGTGTTTCTGCTCCTTCCTAGTGCAGTTCTGGAGCAGAAGTGGGTAAACATCTTGCAGGGACTGCAGAGGAGTGTGCACATGGGCTCCCTTCAGAGCTTGCATGTGAGTCATAGCTGGTGCTGAGAGCCAGGGAACAGTGCTGCTCACTCTGCTTACAGTACAACGTTACAAACTGGAAAGGCTCCCTGAGACTTCATTCTGATCACTCCTAGAGCACTTTTACAACTTGCTTGGCTCAGTATTTGCTGCAAATTTTTCAAATGGAAGTGAGGTGTCGTGAGGTATTTCAGTAGTTCTCCTTTACCCAGTGTTTTGGGTTTGGTGCCAATTAGACTTTTTTTTGTTTTTGAGATGTAACTTTTTTAAACTAATGTGGAATTCTATTGGGAAACAGTATGTGGTTATTAAAACTGATAAACTTTAATCCTGTGCAAACATCTGCTTCACAAACATGAAGAGAAACTCAGCGTGTCAAACTTACTCTACTTATTGCCCACTTTGAAAATTATGCTGAATTGTCTTTTAAAGAAGGTTACAATGAAATATCTGACTTTTAATTTACTTGACCTTTCATATGTAATGGACCTGCTATAATTTTTATTTTTTTAACATGCTCAGACAGATGAGGTTTGTAATGTCCTCCCTAGTTTTCCTTTCACCCAGAGGTTACTGATAATACTGCTGAATGTTGTATGAAGTCAGAGCATTGGGATAACTTCAGTTGCACAGTCCAAAGAGGCTTGGTATCTTTACAGATGGGTGGATGCTCTCCTTTGAGTGTGTTTCTGGTAACTGAAGATAATTTTGTTGCTGACTATGTGTCTTTGCTACCTCCTTGTCCCCACCTGCCTTTCCTCTTTCCTCCTTCTAGAGCTCTGCTTGCCACAGGGAGTGCTTGACTGTTCCTTAATCCATTTTAGGCAGAGTCAGGCTGGCTGGTTCAGCAGCTGGGGGAGATTGCCTGAGCTAATCTGTGTGCTGGTGCCCGAGCTGGAGAGTGCTTCCATGACCTCTCCCACTGGCAGAGCTGTGGGAGGCTCTGATGGGTGAATTGGGGTGGTAACCTCTTTAGTCAGACCAGCTGGGTGTAATAGAACTTATATCTGCTGCCTGTGTTGGATTATTTTGGAAGCTGAGTGCCTGTCATGCTGCAGATAATGTGAGCTACTGTTTTTGAAGCTGCCCTGGGCTGTGCTAGGCTGTGTTTAGAGTGCCTGTAACATTGACAATGCACAGGCTTTTTCAGTGGTGTGCCATTCTTAGGCTGGAGTAGAATTTGTGTTTGAAAACTGGGAGTAAATGTCCCAAGCAGTCCCTTATTTAAAGGGAACTATTAAAAATTCCAGCCTTAATGACATAATATATTTCCTGCTGATATTTTTCCACTTTAGTTTTTGCTGGTATAGAAATGTTAGTTGTCTGTTCACAAATCCTAAGCTCAAAACCAAACTTTGGGTGTTTCCAAATGCATTGGTGCAGGCTACTGGAAAAAAAATCACAGATATTTTAGTGTGTGATTTTCAGAGGCATGCACTGTATGTCTAGAAAAATTACTCTTTAGGATCTGTTTCTACAGTATTTTGCATTATAAAGAAGACATTGTGTACCTCATTGCAAAGTCTGTAATTTGCCCTGCCTTGTTTTGCAGGCTCTTTCTTAATAGTGAATAGGTGAATTTAATTTGCTGTGGTGGAATGTTTTCCTCTTACATAATGTCTACACGTGTAGTCATTTGACAATAATCTGTTTGACCTCACTGTTAATTGAGTTTCTGCACTCATTTTTAGATGGCAAGATTAGAAGGAACCATTAGGATCAAGCTGCAGGTTTCGTGCACTTCTATGTACTGCTCCAGAAACAGTCATTATTTGGTTACTTTAGGGAGTCAAATTTAACTTATTTCTCTTGGAATAGCGTGTTTATAATTTGAAATAAAGGCTGTTTCAGCAGAACTTATGGTCTTTAGTTGAATGTCACACCAGTTGATGTCTCAGTAGTGTGTAAACTGTTTGGAACAAGCCTAGCTTGTTAGTAGCTTTTTTCTTTCTTTAACCGACTGATTTTATTTATTTCTTTTTTTAGAGCATGTTGGTGCACTGGATGCCCAAAATATTGTAGCTGTGTCATGTGGAGAAGCCCACACTCTTGCATTAAATGACAAAGGTCAGGTATATGCTTGGGGTCTGGCTACTGATGGACAGCTTGGCTTGCCAGGAACAGAGGAATGCGTCAGAGTGCCCAGGTTAAAAATAGTCCATAATAAGTTGCCTTTTTTTAAAACAATGTGCTTAAATCCCATTGGTTGAGCTATTCTGCTGTAACAGGTAAAGGCATATAAATATAGAAAATGTATATCAGCTGTGATACTTGAATGCTGCTTGGAGACAGTTTCCTTTCTCAAAAAGTCATCTTATGTGAGAAATGTGTTACAGGTGTGCTTGGTTTGGTTTGTTGCTTTTTAGGGTGTTTTCTTCTTTGTTTTTTTTTTCAGTAGTCCTCCACTAACAAGGAAACTTACATTGGAAAAGTAGGATGAGTATTTTAAAAGTATGAATGCCCTTTAAGAGATGTTAGAGTGTTACACTTTCAATTTGAGGGAGGTGCTTTTGCCATCCCATCTTTGTACTTCAGTTTTCACCCCAAAGCTTTTCAGCTGTGATCAAATAATTCACCTTCTCGTTAATAAAGTTCACGTTGGCCAGGGTTACAGGCTTCTCTTCAGAATGCCATAAGCATTCCAGCTACCTGAAGTGCACACACAAAAGTAACAATTCCTTGGAACCGAAGTAATTCATGACTGTAATATTAAAAATCTTCTGTCTGCATCAAATTTAGAAGCCCACAGGCCCTTAAGATGCTTTTTTTCTCATCCAAAGTTGAAAGCATTATTAGTTTTAGTGCTCATGTGGGTGTATTTGCAACTTCTTTATAATATTGTGCAATATGTGTTAGCTCTGTAAACTGAAGTTTTGGAAACTAAAAAGTAAGAAAGAGTTTCTTCTTGTATTCTGTATTCATTCTTCCATTCAGCTGTGTGAGATTGCCTTCTCAGCACATGAACCTCCCTAATTCTTCATGATGGACTTTTACAGACTTTATCTATGTAAAAATTAAGACAGAACCTGACCTTAAAAGGTTTAGAAAAGAAGCAGTTTTGACTTCAGGATTTACTAAATAGCATCTAAAGTTGAGATGTTTACTATACTTCAGCAAAAAGGATTCACATTTTGTGTCTTTACCCTTTATTTCATACCATGATCTGGTAGCTTAATTCTTTCTCTGTTTTTTACCTCAATAGAAATATTAAAAGCTTATCAGAGATCCAGATTGTTCAAGTTGCTTGTGGTTATTATCATTCGCTAGCACTCTCAAAAGGTAAGCCAAATTCTCCTGAAGTTTTGTGTAATTTCTTACCAGGGAATTTAAAAGTCTACAACATTTATTGTCTTTTTTTTTTTTTTTAAAGGAAGTGTGTTTATTAAACATGCTCCCACTTAGCACAGATGGGATTTCAGGTTCATAGGGGCTTTGTAATTTAATGATGGAAGCTTGAATTTGAAAAACAAACATACAAATGGGTGTTGTACTTTTATTTCTTCAAGGTGTGTGTGTGTTGGGTTTTTTTAATTTTATCATCTGGTTTTCATGTAACTTTATTTCTTTTTCTTGGTCCCAAGTCTTTTTCATCCTGCTGGCACACTGCTCTATCCTTGGTCTGTTTTAGCCTGTAACCTCAAGTAACTGTGGCTTGCAGGAGTGACTTCCTTTTGTGAAAAGCCTCTGTTTTTTGGTGCTTCCATAGTTAAAATTCCATGTCACATATAAGCCACCTTTTGAAGTTTAAATACTTGTCTTTGAATTTCTGCTGGGGCTGTGAGCACAGACTTAGTTGGCCTCACTCATACTACAAGTCTGGTTAGTGCAGCTCTCCAGAATTGAAAATGAATTTAAATCTGTTTGTTACTTGTCTCATCACTAGATAGAGTTGTGGCCACCACTTGGAAGAAGTGGCTGCTGAGAAGGGTTGATGGGAACTTACCAACTCAAAACAAAATTCCAGAAAGATTGTAGTTTGTCAGTGCTTCTTAACAATGTGCATTTAAAATATGAACCAGATAACTCTGGGGAGGCAAGTGTTCACTGTATGCTGAATGATTTTTCTTTAAATACAGTAGTTCATACTGATTATATGTGCCTGGATTCTGTATGTGACTCTCCATGGCCTCATACTGGGCATTTCCTGTGCCATTATGCATTCCCAGGTGTAATTATCATTATAACCCAAAGAAATGCCTTTGTTTTCAGGGCAGGCAGAGCTTTGGGAGTAACCCTTTGCCTGAGTTCAGATCTGCAGAAAGTGGGGAGGAGTAGCAGAATTGCGTTTTTAAGCATTCTGTGGTCAAAGGTGCAAGAGTGTCACAGGAATTTGTGATTTCAGTTTCACTCAGTATTTTAAATAGTTGCAGGCTTTTAGTACAGCACCAATATTTTATTGGCAGTTCTCAGATTTGCAGCTCTGTTTCTGTTTGTGGCGTGTGCCATAGGGTTTCCTGGGTTTAGTTGTTGATATAAATAAATAAAATATGACAGACCAGTACTTCAGAGGATGGGCTTTCTTGATAATACTTATTGGAAAAGTGGAGATGGAAGAGACATAGAAAGCATTTGGAAAGTGATGTTGCTCTTGAAAACATATCACATCAGCCAATTACTTTGTGTTCAGGTGTTAATCTTTAGGATTGTAAACACCTTGACATAACATTGGTTGTTCAAGAGAATATTTTATTTTAGAAGCAGTCTTAACATAAATAGGTCTTTGATTGTCATTGTTCAAGATGTTTTATTCTTTGTAAGATATCAAATGACATTATAAACCTTGTGCTTCATTGATTATATAATGAAGACAGTGTTTAAAAATATGTGTCTCTTAAATAGTGTGTGAGAATTTAAGTATCTTACCTTAGAAAAGGTAATTTAAATTATTTTTAAATTTAAGTATCTTACCTTAGAAAAGCTTAAATAAGGCTTTTGATTGGAAATTGGAAAATTTTCCATGTCCAGAGTGCAACTTGAGCAGATCTCTGCATAAACATCTGTGCAGTAGTGGGACTTCCCATGGAGCAGTGGCTTGTCTTGTAATAACCAAACTCTGTTATCTAACACTATTGAAAGAGGAATGTTAAGAGCAGTTTTGAGGGGTTTGAATGCGATTTAAATACTTCCAGTCTGATTAAATGCTTGAGTTGAATGCCTGCAAATTACACAAGAATGCTTAACTTCAGAAGTCAGTAGTTTGTATGCATTTTCAAACTCAAAAATATTCGAAGAGTGACAGTCTAAGTTTTATCTTTCTTACAGTGGATAAACATTGTGTTATTGAACTATATTAATTGTATTTCTTGGTTGTTTATTTTTCCCTTCAAACAGGAAGTGAAGTGTTTTCCTGGGGACAAAACAAATACGGCCAGCTGGGCTTAGGTTATGAGTACAAAAAACAAACCTCACCACAAGTGATTAAATCTCTGCTGGGAATCCCTTTTGCACAGATTGCAGCAGGAGGAGCTCATAGTTTTGTACTAACTCTTTCCGGAGCCATCTTTGGATGGGGACGCAACAAATTTGGGCAGCTGGGTCTCAATGATGATAGTGGTAAGTAAGCCTTGCTTCAGGAGGGTGTGATGCTGCAGGATTTGGGAATCCACAGGGAGCAGTGTTCCTAGGGAAGGAGCAGGCAGGACAAACCTCGTTGGGCGTTGTTGGAGTGTGCCAGGTGAGCTCTCGTGAAGGAGACAAAGAGGTGTTTGTGTTCCTCAGCTGCTTTAGAGTGAGAATGCTGGCAGTGTTACCTTGGAATTCTTGCCTGCTTCTCTTGTATTCTTTCCCTCTTCTACATCTTCCTGTGACTTAACAGGATTGAATTAAAATACTCTGCAGTAGTTATAGTTTGAATCTTGGATGAAATTGCTTGGCAAAAGCAGTAATCTATCAAAACTAATTGGTTGTCCTTAGAAGTCACATTTAAGCCATGTTCATTTTTTACTGCCATTTACTTTTACGTTGCTTTCTCAGGCCACTTTTGATAATCATTCACAATTTTTGGCTAACCATTTTCTCTGCTCGGTGGATGACACTCAGTGATTTTTAGCAAGCGGTTAGATCAGACAAAAAATGGTTTCTTTGTTAGTTGTGTTGTGTTACATGCACAGTATCTGCTCACAGGGCTCCAGGATGGTGGTGCTTGCTGTCAGAGTCCTGTAATACACAGTTTAGTAATGGATAATCTATAGATGGTTTCATGAGTTCAGATTTTCTTACTGGGTCTTTGCCATCAACACCATTTAAAATAGGAATAATGATTTGTAAATAAAATGCCCATCTGAATGCCTTAAAAATTGTCACATTCCTGTATTAAGAAAATCACAATTATTTTTCAGAAATCATAGGAGACTTCAGTTGCTTCTCCATATTCTTTGGAGTGTGTGTAACCCCAGGTTTTTAGCATCACTTCTCAATGAATCCCTTTTAAATATCTTCATAGGGTTTCTTGCAGACGTGTTAGAATGCCTGACAGGTTTTGAGACATTAGCACTAGCATTTGAAAAAATTGCCTTTTAGCAAAGTTGACAAAATAAAACCCCCTTATCCCTTAGGCTCTCATTTTTTGGGACCAAGGAAAAGGCATCAATACCAACTTACAGGAGCATTTTAAAAACATGGAACACATAAACAATTCAAAACAACGATCATTTATTTTCTTATGGCCAGTGCCAGGTCTAATGTAATGTTCCATATTTAGTGGTCTGTGTATTGACATAAGATTCTGTGCTAGTGAAAATGAGAGCATGGGCTACAAACTTATTGTGTGTAGTAGTCCCTGTTTTTTTTTCTGCAATAACACTTCCATCTCCAAGATCCATGAGCTCAGTCATGGTGATTATGTTATGCTAACAAATTTTAACCAAAGTAGAATAAGTGAGCAAAACTATTTGGGTTTTGATTTTTATTGTCAAAATGAGTGACCTTTCTTTATTTAACCTTTCAGACAGGTATGTTCCTACACTGCTGAAGTCCCTGAGAAGTCAGAAGGTTGTTCATATATGTTGTGGAGAAGATCACACTGCTGCCCTTACGAAGGTACAGAACTTCAAGATATATTTATGCTCAAATTTTTTAATGTTTCCAGGAGAAAATGCTACTTGAGCAGGAAATTATAAACTAAATTCTGAATAAAATTTCTTCTAAATTGATGGGATTAAGTTGAGGAAAGATTGGAAGAATGGTTAAATATTTAAAAAAAATTACCAAATGCAAGAAATCTTGCATTCTAAATGCTCTTTTCCCTTTTTTTGTGCACAGAAATTAGCTTCAAATTTGCTTTAAAGCTGATGGGCTCAGCTGAGATACTGAGTGTACTGTGAATGTTCCTAGAAATTGTCACCCACGTGTGTGCCTCCAGTGTCCCTGCAGAGCCAGGGGCTGATACAGCTTCTGCAGGCAGCACTGTGTGTATGTGGGAGCATTCTCAGAGTCCTGCTGAAGTTCAGAAAAACCTGCACTGTTTGTTATCCCAACTCAGTGACTGAGGCTGTTGGGTTTTCTCTGTGGATGCTGCAGTTTTGGTTTCCAGCTGAGGGCCTGGCTGATACAGAGCAGAGTTGAAAGAAACAGTCACAATTTCAAAGTGTCTGAAAATGGCAAATTTCGGGGTTGTGGTGAGGTGAGGTATATAACTTCTGAAAGTGTTTCTGGTTTAAACATCAAAGGTGTTGGTTAATTTCTTAATTAATCAAACACACCTAAAAAATTACTTGCCTTACCAAGAGTGTTGCAATTTCTGGTTTCTTATGCTTTCAAGTAATGAGATTGTTTCAGTCATACTGTGTATTATCTGCTGAGCAGGGCACCTTCCCATTGCTAAGTGCTTCAAAATTTGTATCCAGAACTTCAAAGCCAAAGAATACTTTTTAATAGTGTGAGTTTGTATACAGCTAAAGAGTTAATGGCAGAACTGTTGTATGATAATCAGGAGACAAGTGTGATTTAACACAAGTAAAGGTAATATTTCATAATAGCCACGTTTTCATAACGCAAATTAACTTGTGACTCTTCTGTGTCCCAGGACCCTTTTGTGCCCTGTGTATTTTCTGTCCTTTCCCTGCAATGCTAAGGTCATTAGAAAAGATTTATTAAACCCTTAAGTCTGTGAAGTTTCTTGTTCTGAGATACACAATCACCTTCATGTAAAAAATTTATTTGTTTAGGAAGGTGGAGTTTTTACGTTTGGAGCTGGAGGCTATGGTCAGTTGGGTCATAACTCCACCAGCCATGAGATAAATCCAAGGAAAGTTTTTGAGCTTATGGGAAGCGTTGTCACACAAATCACCTGTGGCAGGTAAGGTCCATTCTGTGCTAACCCTGTGAATCTTACAGATAACTTGGGTTTTGTATAAAACTTTGTCTATTGCAATAGGAAGTGGGGGTTTTCTTACCCTTTGTGGTCAGGGGAGACAAAATGACCCCTCATAATAGATACTTAGTGATGTTTTGGGGATTCTAAAAGCATTCATATAAGAGCTAAAGGAGGTTGTATATTTGAGAGGCTGTGATTTTTAAACTGGCAGTGTGAGCAATAGTGTGAGGTATGAAAGTATTTGTTGCTGTCACTTCATTTCCTGTTGGAGAGCAAGTGTGTTTGGGAAAGTACAAAATAGTTTACACTGGTAAATTCCCAGCTGGTTCTTCACAGGCCTGTGATAGGAGAGGGAGCATCTGGAGTTGAGCAGGGTGGGAAGGGAAAGTAGATGCAGGCAGTCTCTAGACATTTATTTCTGATATGCTCTAAAGGTCAGACAGGGACTAAGCACTGGCAGCTCCATTCTGGGAACCTTTCCATAAAAAAGGAGGATTGCCTATTGGAGAATAAATGGAATGTTGCCAGTGGCAGGGCATGGCAGGAGAGCAGGGTGTTGGGTATGACAGGACCTTTAACACACTGCTCAGCACAATTCCTGGCCAGGCCTGCACAAAGCATGTTCCAGTGCTTAGGTTTGTGTTACTGAATTCTCTTTGCCCTAGGCAGCACACCACTGCATTTGTCCCTTCTTCTGGAAGAATTTACTCTTTTGGACTCGGAGGCAATGGGCAGTTGGGCACAGGGACCACCAGTAACAGGAAAAGTCCCTTCACAGTGAAAGGAAGCTGGATTCCCTATAGTGCTCAGTGCCCCATGAGCACAGGTAAGCACCATCTGGTGTATTCACTTCTTGGTTGCCTGTTCCTTTATAGTGGCTTAAAATTCTCAACATTTAAATGAAATAAGGTCTGTAATAGTTTTTTCCAAACAGCTTGATTCCCCTGTGCTGTGTGTTCCTGCTGTAGGAATTACATGCCTGTGCTGGTGGGTGAGGGCCTCTGGTAGCACTAGACCTAGAACTTATCTCAGGGAAAGATGGTCCTAACTCTACTGTATCAGTGAGGTTCTATCAGAAGGGAACCTTTTTGTACCTGAGTGTTGATTGCAGCAGCTTAATAATTTCCAATTTCACATTTTCACGGTGGCCTGTGTTTTATTTCTATTGCAGACAGTGAGGAGTGTTACTGTGTAAAGAGGATTTTCTCTGGTGGAGACCAAAGTTTTGCACACTACTTTTATCCACAGGTAACAAATTAGGTGTAATTTAGTTCCAAAGCTTGTTGAAGTTGAATTTTAGGTTTTTTTCCATGCACTTTAAAGGATTTTGAAGTTGAAGGTGCATGTGACTGTGTTGTAAAGTTTGTTAGAGCAATGTGGAAGCAAAAGGCACTAAGTCATGGTAGCAGGTGGAGGACTTGGATCCAGTTAGTGTGTGTTAGCTGTCAGGAAGCTCTTGAGACTTTTTGGCAAAAAACTTTTTTCTTGATGGATAAGTGCACTCCTTTTCGTGTTGTAAGGGAAAAATTGATTGAATATTTGAGCTCTTTGCTCCTTTCCCAATCTTGCTCATAGCTCCTGACAGCAGCAGCTTTGGTGTCTTCTGCTATGTAGCCATTTTAAAGTACCACTGTGGTAAGGAAACAAATGGAGTTTTTTGCTAAAAATTACTGGTGGTGACATAGTTTGTTACATTACAGTTTTATCATAGTCTTAAAGCTAAAGTTTTTAAAAGAACAAATCTGTTTAAATTCTGGTACGCAAAAGAATCTAGAAGGACTTTACAGTAAAAATAGCAATGTGAAAACGTGATGGAAAGAAAATGCTGTCAGAGGGTTATGAGCTGGGAGATAAAATAAAAACAAGATGAAGATTCATGGGACTGTTTCCAGTACAGCTCAGCAGATATTAGACCATGGGGATTAATGAAGCATCAAGAGTTGAGTATGTAGGGTGAAAACTAATTTGGACACAAGGGAAAAATGGATTTTAGTGCTTATGAAGAAAAACTGAGTACAGGTCAGACTTGCAGCAGTGCTTTGTGCTCAGAGCCTGCTCTGGTTGTACAGAATCAGCAGTTTTTCTAGGATTGACTTGTTGGGTTCTTTTTCTAAATTCTAATAGATTTTTAATCATTGCTGTATTTGAGAGAAACTTGCTTAGCAGGTGTAAACTGGAAAATTCCTTGCAATAGACACTCCAAACTTGTCTATTAAAACTTCCTTAAAAACTTGATGTGCAATTTTCATAATTACTGGAGTAGTTTCTGACAGACTAATTGAGGTGAACTGGAGCCTGTATGAATGCAGTTATTGTGGCTTGTTCTGTACAAAAAGTATTAGCAACAGATGAACTTTGATGCTGCAGAAGTATCCCTTTTAGTACTCTTTAGTTTGGTAATTTGTGTTGGATTCTTCCAAAGTTCTGTGCGTGCTGTACCCCTAGGGGTTGTGTGTCCCTGCCAGTTAAGGAGACTCAGCCAAAATGAGTTTTCTCAAGTCACTTTTTGGGCAGCTCAGTTCCCTGAGTTGTTTTCTTTGGCTGGACAGAAGTGCTCCTCGCCCTGATGCTCTAGGATGGGATCAGGAGTGCTGATTTTTGGCAGCAGATGGGCTGTGTGACACTGGGTCAGCTCAGTGTTGTCAGATAGCACCCTCAGGAGGAATGCTTTCTCTCAATTGTTTTATCTTATTTTTGGTGCTATTTGCCATCTCTTTTTGAGCCAATGCTCCTACTGAAAACAATGATCTTGCTCCTCCTCTTTTACTATTGCAGCTCTTAGTGAAATTCATTTTATACGAGCAGCACTTCCAAATGCAGCTCCTCTGACGATGCAGGGCATGTTCACAGGAGCATGATTCATTCTCAGAGGAGCCTGATGGAAGTGGGGTGGAAGAGCATCTGTCTGATAATTGAATGGCTCCTTTTCTGTGTGCTCACAGCTTGGCAGGAGCTGAGTGGCTCCTGGAGGCTGGAGAGGAGATGCTTGCTGCTCACATCTAAAGCTGGGTTAGTGTTCATCACAGAAAGGAGTAATGCTTAAGCAGCTGGCCACTAAGCAGGGTGTGTGAATTAACACCTAATCCTGGTGGGGTTGGTGTGTGCTCTGCTTTCACAGGGAATGCAGAACTGGTAAACACAGAGTATTTCACAGCAGTAGTCTGGAGAGGCAAATTGTCAGCTAAGACAGCTCAACCAGAGGGCTGGTTTTCCTGGAGATCAGTTTTGTGTGCCTGATTCTTTATGCTTTCTTTAAAATTTATTTAGAACATGGTGCCACCAGATGACTTTAGGTATCCTGACCTTTTGAAGCAGATCTGGACTGTGAATGAAACGTTTATTCAAAGATTGCTGAGTTTCCCATCCGGAAGACTTCCTGTAGAGATAGCTAAGTAAGTGATGTGAGGAAAAGAAGTAGTCTTTGGTGTTTCTGCTTCTGAATTGAGCATTAATGGGGCTTTGGGCATACATAGCAGAGCTATTTTTAATTACTGATTTTGTGATGTGCAGAGCTCTTGCTGTGCTTTCATTGTCATGCTCGCTGAGTAGTTTAGATCCTTGAAACTGTGTCATCTCTGCTCCAGTTTAGATGACTATACAAGATGAAATTAAGTATCTAATTTCACATTGAAAAATAGCAATACATGAAAAGGAATATGAGAACAACTCAAAGATTATTGCTTCTATTTTAATAAAGGAGTATGCAAAGCAATTAAATTGCAAGAGTGGCTGTGATTTGAGCTGTCTTGAATCTTGAATGGAGGTTTTATTTAGTATTGTTTAGTCACATTTGAGTCAGACTCCCATCCTTTGCACAATGTAAATCGTTAGGGATTAAATACAGGCTTTTTTATTGCAAATGCTGATTTTTAAAAGGAAAACCAAACAGTCATGTTTCATGTGACCAATTTCAGTGAAATTGATGGGACGTTCTCCTCAGCTGGGTGCCTGAATGGGAGCTTTTTGGCATTGAGGTAAGTGGGCAGGTCTTTAACAAGTGTTCCTGTGGGCAGCATTAGACTTCCTGGTGTCCCTTGTGTCAGCTGGGACACCTTCCCAGGGTTTCCTCATCTCCCTGGTGCTCTGATACCCTCTGTTGAAACTCCTTCCCCCCTCCTGCCCTGTGCTTTGTCAGCTGCCCCAGTGGGAATGGCTCCTGCCTGTCTTGGCTGCTGCCATGTCAGCCAGCAAAGCTCATCACGTTTGTCAGCCACAGGTTGTTTGGAATTCAAGGGGAGTTTATTGTGTGGGCTGTTTTACATCCTGATCTTTTTACATGATTTTCATGCAGTTAGAGAAGATTTTTTCCAGTTGTTTCTGAGGTCGTATAAAAAATGGAAGTCTGTTGTATTTTAAATCCTTGGTCAGTAGGTCTAAAATTCAAGGGGGGAAAATCTTGAGTTCCTGAGGACACAGGATTCAGTCTTTCTGTTTTTTTTTTCCTTTCTGCAGCAATGATGATCATTACAAAACCAGCACTAGATTCTCAGGGGTTGATATGAATGCTGCTAGACTACTCTTTCACAAACTCATACAGCCTGAGCATGCTCACATATCACAACAGGTTTGTGCTGCTTATTTTCCTTATGTTTGGGATTATCTTTCTGGGGTACAGCATTCCTGAAATACTACTGTTATGCTTGGTCCAACCCTGTAAATAGATTTATTTACTCAATAATATATTGATTGCAAATGTGTGAAGCTGTATTTTGTTGTGACAATTTGGTGACACATCAGCATATTCCATTTTAATATTTACTGTCATTTTCTAAACGTATAATAGTTTTCACTGCAGCTCTTAATTATAGTTTTCTAGATTAGTTTTCATATACACGGACATTTGTTTAAAATCTCAATTGTATTAAAATAAACAGAATTTTCTGATGTGCTGTAGGTGGCAGCTAGTTTGGAAAAGAACCTTATTCCCAAGTTGACCAGCTCCTTACCAGATGTTGAAGCTTTGAGGCTGTATCTCACCCTCCCAGAGTGCCCACTGATGAGTGATGAAAACAATTTCACAACGTTAGCTATTCCTTTTGGAGCAGCTATTCTGAACCTAGAAAAAGCTCCTCTGAAAGTTCTTGGTAAGAAAATGAATTTTTACTGTTAAAACTAAGGATGTGCAGATGAAAATGTACAGAAATTCCATCAGTGAAGACTTGGCCTTGGCAGCACCTGCTGTGTATTTCCAGTTCTGTACAATTCCCCAGTGAGAAAGTTAAGGCTTGACATTGCCTGGTGTAAGAAAACACTCTGTTGCTTCAGGGTGAGTTAACAGGCCATCCCTGTGAATTCATCTGGTGTTGTGGTTCTTGGACTGATGCCATTTGGGAGGAATTAAACCATGTAGTTCAGTGTAATTGATATGTGTCTTTGCTCTTTAAAGTGAAAATTATGTGGTCAGACAGCTAACAAGCTCTAAGCAATTTACACAAGTGTTGCAGAGCAGATGTTGAATTGTCTTGGTTGTGACTCCAGCACCTGTTCTGAGCTTCTGAGGCAGTTGATCTTTTCTCACTGGTGCCAGGATGGGGTCTTCAAATATGCAGCTGAGAGTAGCTCTGGTTTTTTAACTCCTTTACGCTTTTCTTGTTGTGACTCATATCAGCTGATGTTCAGCTTAAATAATTGTTTTCAGAATATTTTGCTTTTAATTGGTTTCTTTTTGAGAGGGTCCTTTTCCTTAGTTATGTAATCTCTCTGTAATTTTCCTCAGCCTTGTAATCTCTTTGGTTTTTTAGTAGTTTTTGGTGAGAGTAAAGGAAAGCAAACTGATAGTTTTTTGAACTCTAGATCCTTTTCCATCATTTTGTGTTGCTGTCACTACTGTCTGCTGAAGATTTCAGGTTTTGAGCCATCTGTTTTTATCAAATATTACATTGTGATGCTGTTGTTTAGTCTGGGTGAACAGAATGTAAGGGAGTTAGATTTGATGTGTAACAATAGAGCATTTGTTGTGTTACAACTTTTTTTCAGAGTCTGTAGTAACTGATGCTTATGCTTTCTTGTTTAACATGTTTCTTAGACAAAAGGATAACATAACATGGTGTGGCAGTGACAAGTCCTAAATTTACGTGTTCCCCATGTGTTGACAGAAAATTGGTGGTCTGTACTTGAACCTCCCTTGTTCCTCAAGATAGTGGAACTCTACAAGGATGTCGTAGTGCACCTCTTGAAGCTGTGCAAGATTGGCCTTCCACCTTCTGACAGAAGGATACTCACCAATTTCCTACACACAGCCTTCCGAGTTCTGGAAATACTGCACAGAGTACGTTTGTGCCATTTCTAAAGAGTTCTTGGCTTTGTCAGCATCTCTGTGCTGGCCAGTTGGTAGAAGCCAAGGTACTGATCAGTTTGAAAGCTCAGAGTTGCAGCTACAGAAACATGTGTAGTTGTTCCATCTGGACCTGTGAATCGTTGGGATTATGGATTCCAGTCTGACATGATGATGGAATTAACTGTTTTTTGGGAACACAGAGTTATCCAGTCATTTGCATCTGTGAGGGTATGGATTGAAGTGAGAGGGGAAAAATGGGGTGACAGCTCTGGGATATTTTGCAGGTATCTTGTGGTTTGGAGGACATGTGGGAGGTATTTGTGAAAAGTAGGCTTAGATTATCTGGTTATAAAGGCAGGAGCTTTATAACTATCTTGCTGCTTTGCCAGTTAGCATGCTTAGCAGTCCTTGGGAAAAGAAATATGTATTTGGAAAATGTGGATGCTTCTGGATTAAAATTACACTGCAGAGACAATCCTCTGTATGAAGTTACTGTTCCCACATCTCTTTTTTTTTTAAGCTTAATGTTTTTAAATGGAAACTGTTCCTCTGCTCACAGGTAATAGTGCTCATACTGTAAGTTAAGACTAGAGTTATTGAATCTCAGCTCTTAAACCTGTGCAAATACAGGAACAAGTATTTCTTCCATTGTGCTCATCAGTATGTGTATTTTCACTGGTCCTGTGAGGCCATATGATGTTTCAGAGTGGCAGCCCTGTTACACAATACTGTAGTGCAGTTAATTGTATTTTCCTTGACTATTTGATGGGATTTTGAATAGTCCATGCATCCATGTTTTAACATTGATTTTTGCTTTCTTGTAGACACTGTTGTTTTTCTAGAATTTTTTTAGTAGCTGGGTATCTGTGACTGACGTATCAAATGCTTGAAAAACGTGGAAAATATCCCTGTGAAAGCTAATAAAAAAAATTGATTATATTTCCTTAGGTAAATGAAAAAGGACAAGTTATACAGTATGACAGATTTTACATCCATGAGATACAAGATTTGATAGATATCAGAAATGACTATGCCAACTGGTTCCAGCAGCAGGTATTGGGAATGGTAAGTTGAGTTGATTCTTATTTGGGTTTTTGTGGGTGTTTTCCTCCTGTGTTTTGTGTTTGTTTTATCCCTTTAAAGAAATCCCTAGAGTCTCTAAGTCTGGGCACTTTTTTAAATGAAAATACCTTTGCAGGTGACCAGTGCTGGGCAGACTCATGTCAGGTACTGGCTAAGGAAGATTTACAAAGCTGTTTTTCTTCTAGTGTGGCATTCTTAGGACTGTCACTGCTCAATATTTGAATCTGTCAGTTAAGAAGTGATTGAGAATG
Source organism: Thryothorus ludovicianus (assembly GCA_013397245.1). NCBI lineage: Eukaryota > Metazoa > Chordata > Aves > Passeriformes > Certhiidae > Thryothorus > Thryothorus ludovicianus. The sequence continues at coordinate 338,735 of VZTB01003711.1, forward strand.
CTGTCACTGGAAACTTGCCATGTTAAAAATGTTAGGAATGTAATAATCCACAACAGGAGCAGATCCAGAAAAGCCTGAATTGCTGTATCAGACAGGTCCAGTCAATGAGAAAGCTGCAGCTGCCTTGGATGATGAGTCAGGAAGCTCAGCAGGGAGCTACAGGGGCAGACAGCTGATGGAGTTTTCTACTCTTGAGTTTAGCAGCCACAACTGAGAGAATTAATTCCTGCATCTGTAAACAGAATAAGTGGGAGTAAATTAATGACTGTGCAGAGGATTAGTGAGTTGGATAGATTTGTGCCACAGTTGACTTTAGCTTTGAAAGAATATTGTAAGTAATTTAATAGGTTTCCTCTAGCCACCCATATTTTATTCTTTTGTAACAGTACCAGCAGATGTCATTAATTAATGTGTGGAAGTAAGCATTTTAAGTGTGTAATTTTTTGCATCCAAGCAAACATGATACTTTAACAGCCCAGTTTTAAAGACTGATAAACAGGGTGTTAAAAGACAAGCTTGTATTTAATAAATGAATTAGAATGTTTATGGTTAATGTTCATTTCTCAGTAAACCTTCTCTTGGGGGGAAGCAGTAAATAAATATTTTTTTAAATTCTACATCAGAGATGAGTAATTAATGCAGACACTAATGCTGCTTTTTCATCTTAATTGTTGCTACCTTTGTGCAAATGCTGTCATAGGATGTCAACCATGGATTAACTGAGGTAAGATTGGTTGCAATCTGATTTCTTTTGAAGAATGTAAGGAAATCAGAAATGTGAATGTCAAGGATTGTTTGCTGTGTTCTCTTGGGAGTAAAGCTTCAAATTAGCCATGACTGTAATCTGGAAAAAAATCTTTGTGGTGCAAAAATACGTAATTGTCTTTATTGCAAATTTGGAACAGCAGTTGGAAAAAAGGGCTACTTTTATACCCACTAGCTGCAATAACAATTCTGAAGTTAAAATGTGCTAAGTGAGAGTGTCGTTTGTGCCTGGCTTGATTTGGTTTGGCTTGATTGAGTTTTGTTGGATTTTTTTTTTTGGTGTGTTTTTGGCTGAAGTACTAAACAATTAAAAATCTACTTAATGTTCCTAAGACGCTTTGGTTCTGCATTGATAATAAGTCAAGGTAGAGTTCACTTTCCAATAAAATAGATAAATTAAATGAGTGCTACTGCAAAGGCTGTTTTAACCACGATTGTGGCTTTTGAATGAGCTGAGCTATGACATGGTTCTTTTCATTCCAGCTAACAGATATTCCTGTTATAATTTGCACATACCCGTTTGTATTTGATGCCCAGGCAAAGACAACTCTCTTGCAAACAGATGCAATTATACAGATGCAGGTAGGAGGCTCAGCTTTTAATGTTACAGATTTATTAATTTTTCCCAGAGTTGGGGATCTCAGGGTTCCTGTTGGGTTTTTTTGTTTGACTGGTTGGTTTTGTTTTGCTTTTTTGTTTATTTTTTTGTTGCTTGTTTTGGTTTTTGTTTGGGGTTGGTTGGTTAGTTTTAACTCTGTGTAATCTCATCCCCATAAAATTCAAGGATCTGGTTTTAGTCTCAGGATATGTACATGATAGAGAGTAGTGGGTTTGGATTCACATGGAAATCAGACTGTTTTGTAGTTGCCATACATTTCCAGGGAACTTCTTCTGCTTTCAATAGTGAGATGGCTTTTTTATGTGTTATCTACCCATAGTGCATGTACAAAACCCCCAAACAAACAGCAATAAAATACTCCAAACAAACACAAACCCCCCAAGCACCACCCACAACCAAAAAACAACCCACAACCTCCCACATGAGCAGACTTGGAATATTAACTGGTCATTGTTCTGAGTCTGAAAATATCCAGGTGATGTTAAGTCATGCTCGAGGAATGGGCTCATTCAGGAAAATGCTACCTTGCTCTTGTAATTAACAATAAATGTTGTTTCACGTGCCTTTAAAAATGTGTATGCACAGTCAGTACCAACAGTTGGTGAATTCAGGGAAATGTTCAATAGTATTAAAACACAAAAACTCTCAAGTGTTCTCTGCCATACTCAGAACATTTGCAGCAGCATTTTCTTTTTCAAACAGTTTAATACAGAAATTATCGTGCAAGTTAAATTGCTTTTCATGCTGTGAATTAGTTTTTAATGTATGTTTTGTTTTCATGCCAGCTTACTGGCATGTATGTTTTGTTTTCAAGCAGCTTACTCTTTATTAGATGAAATATAGGATCTTTTTGCTTCCTTTTGCTATCCAATATATTTTGACTGGAATGTCAAAACTTGGGTTCTTATACTTCCCTGAGCATTAGCATTGGTGAGAGCAATGGGTAAAGAAAAAATATTTCCTGAAATCTTCCTGAGATAAAAGTAAAACAAAGAAGACCTGGGCAAATTCATTAGCTCTTGTGATAGTTATTCCCATCTGCCCTTTTGCTGGGCACTTAATATTGACAAGAATTTTTCCTGCCTGCTAACTCTCTCCCTCTGTTTTTCTCCAGATGGCTGTTGACCAGGCCCACAGGCAGAATTTGTCTTCTCTCTTCCTGCCAGTATTTGAATCTGTCAACCCCTGCCTGATCCTGATGGTCCGGAGGGACAACATTGTGGGGGATGCTGTGGAGGTCCTCAGGAAAACAAAGAACGTAGACTACAAGAAGCCACTCAAGGTATCAGTGCAGTTCCTACTGCTCACAGTGATGAGGATGGTTTGGGGCAGGCCTTGCTTTACAGTCTCTTTGCAGTGCTCACTGGGTGTTGTGTGTTTCAGGTTATTTTTGTAGGGGAGGAAGCTGTCGATGCTGGAGGCGTTCGCAAAGAATTTTTTTTGCTCATCATGAGGGAGTTGCTAGATCCCAAGTATGGAATGTTCAGGTATTATGAGGAGTCCAGGCTGATCTGGTTCTCTGATAAGGTAGGCTGTGGTCTATATTCAGTCATTTTAACTTGCAGTATTTATATTAATAATATATGAACATTGTGGTCATTTATTTCAAGAGTACAAGCTGAAGCAAGTATTCTCGGAAGAGGTTTATTTTTGTCACTGTTAGATCTAAAACTTCCCCCATTCCTTGCTGTTTCCCTTTCCTTGTTTACTCTGTACTGCTTGTCCCAGTACAGGTTTTTTAGGCAGAAGTAGCCAGAACAAACTGATTCCAAGGGCAGAATCTGGGAATCAAGGTGGCAAAGACAAATTCTTGAAGTGGCCTGTTGAGCAGGTCTTGCTGTGTGCAGCTGCATTTATGGGTGATAGGTGATCACAGAGTTGGACTTTCTGGAAGGTTTGATCCCTGACTTTTCAGTCCTCCTTCAGAGAGCACTGACTGGGCTGCCAAATACCTGAATGTTTACATTTTCACATGTAAATAAACACGTAAATTACATTTCCAATGTAAATAAGCACGTGTGTTTAAAGCATTGGTAATTAATTCTGAGAGTGTAAATAGTGAACTCTTCCCTCTTCCTCCCCAAAATAATTTTTTTAAAAGTTGACATCTTTAATCACTGAATAGTTCAATAGGAAGTCACTGACAAAACCAGAGCCTTAATGCAGTATTGGTCCCCTGTAACACAAAATATGTTGCACCTCAGCCTTTTTAAGTAGAAAGGATTCTGTTCCCTTGGATATCAGTCTCAGCTGGTTAAACTTTATCCTCTTTTCCTTGGTACTTACAGATACATATGTATTTAAGGAAAATGTGAATTAAATTCACTCAGATTATACTGTACTGTACACTTCTTCCTAGACTCTGCAAGGTTAAAATAACTTCTTTATTTTAAACCATCTTGTCTGTTTTCTGTTCTTAGACCTTTGAAGACAGTGACTTGTTTCATTTGATTGGTGTTGTCTGTGGGCTAGCAATATATAATTTTACTATTGTAGACCTTCATTTTCCTCTGGCTTTGTACAAAAAGCTATTGAATAAGAAACCATCCCTGGATGACTTAAAAGAATTGATGCCAGATGTTGGCAGGTAAGCAAGAAAGAAAAACGGGTGCTTTTAGAAATTAATTTTGAAATTGACATTTTCCTCTAAGAACATAACATTTCTTTCCCACAGTAACTGGGTAAACAGCTCTGAGTAAATTGCAGCCATGGTGTCATTTGATATGTTGGACACTTACTGTTGTTAAACACCTGTGTCCCAGTGCTTGTGTTAGTGATTGTTCTTCTGTCTTGTGATCCTACAAGAATTTTAGGGGAAAAAAAACCCTTGAAATTCAAACCCCTTGAGTTTCAGCTGTGAATTTTGTAGGCCTAAGTGTGAACATAGTTTCAGTTCTGAATTAAATCCATCAAGAAAATATTTTTGCTTATTTCAAGAACAAATACATACTAAATATTTACTTTTGACTAGGGATTTGAATAGGACTAGCAGGTAGGGGGCTCAAATGAGCAGAAAAGGATACTTGTTTGCCTTAGTGTTGTGGATGCCAAAGTTTTCATAGACTCAAGGAGAAATCAAAGATGTTAATGGAAGAGCCAGTCAGTGGATTTAAAGTACCAACTGCCTCTGCTTTGGGAATCCCTTAGCTGAATCAAGGAATGTTCTGTCTTCATCTCATGGGATAATCGAAAGGAAATGATTGCTTGGGATTTCCCAGCACTAAACAAGGAGCAAGTCAATAAGATAATAAATGAAATAACAGTAGAAAGATACTTCTTAAATTTGAATTATCAACACATAAGGAACACTTCAGGAGAATAAATTCATCTTTCGTTCCCCTGGTGCAAGTATTTTGTAACTTATTTTGCAGGGGAATGCAACAGCTACTGGACTATCCAGAGGATGACATAGAAGAAGCATTTTGTCTTAATTTTACTGTAAGTTTTATACAGTGTTTGAAGTATGTCTTGCCAAGCTCACGCCATCTTTTTAAGTTGCCTCTGATGGAGTGTTTGAACAAAAGCATCAGCAGCTGATTCCCATGAGTTTTAGCTCCTCTATCTGCCATTCATGTTGCTGTTCACTAAGTGGTGGGAAGAAGTACTTTATGCAATAAATAAGATTTATGCCATTTTTGTTTGTTTCAAATAGATCACTGTGGAAAACTTTGGTACAACAGAAATTAAGGAGCTTGTTCCTAAAGGTGCTGACATTCCTGTAGTCAAACAAAATAGGTGAGTTCTGTGAATTACAGGGTTTGTGGTTCTGCTGATGCCTTGGAGTGGCTACCTAGGACAGAGGCTAGACAAAGTTAAGGGAATATTGTGGGTTTTTATTAAAGTCCTTCAGTAGATACACCCTGGGCAGCCAAAAGCCTCCCAGAGGCTACACCCAAGATGGACAGTGGTCACCAGTTTTTCAGACAGATATTAGTTTGGTCTGTTTGCATATCAGGAGTTAATCTTCCAATTATAGATTCTGGTAATGAAGTCATTTTCCCCCCTAATTCACTATTGTTTATACTTTTTGGGGCTTGAGGCTGTAGGGTGTCCTTGGATCTCAGGCCCAGAGGGTTTGTTTTGTCTGACCAAAATGTGAAGTGAGTTAACTAACACTTTATGTGGAGTTTAGAGCTGTGCAGTATAAAATTTGAAAAATATAAAAGCCAAAGTCTTAAGGCATCACTGCAGGAATCTACACATCATTGAAATTCACTGAGTAGTGATGAGGACTTTAACTTGGGGGCCATTATTACAGCTGCTCATTCATACATGAGTATTATTTCAGTGAAGTCTTCCCTTTGGAGAGTGGATAACACTAGATAAGTCAATCCAGTGTTATTGTCAGAAGAGTGTGTGACAGGAGGGGTTTTTTCCCTCGTCAAGGATTCTGTAACTTCTGTTTATAAAAATAGCCTTTCCTGCCCTTTGTTCTCTTTCTGCTCCTGAAGGATAGGCAGAACATACCTGGTGGTACTTTTGTCCCCTATTTGCAGGATTTTCTAGGCTGTTCTTTAATCTTTATGAATTCTCTGTGCTTGTACTTCTCCCAGGGTACAGGGAGAATTGAATGGAAAGAGCACACTCCATGAGAACTGAATGCACATGGAAAACCATAGCTTTGCAGTTCTCTGCTCTAGGTTTGATGTTCTGTCACTAAGTGACTGTAAAATCAGAGCTGAATTGTGGGAAAACTTTCAAGGTGCCTGTGGAATGGCTGCTGCATTGTTACCACACATTGTCTTGCAGCAAAGAAGAATTCCTCTTTCTCAAGCTCCAAACATTCCGTGGTGCTTCGGTTAATTTTATAAAATAAATTAATTTATCACTGTGACTTTTCCCTGGAGCAGCCTTGCACTGTTAGTGCTACACCAGCTACCTGCCCCTCTGTAATCACACAGCATGGATCAGAGGGAGAGCTCATGGAGTGCTCAGGGGAGGAGTGTGGATCTCCACTTTGGTCATCTCCAGCATTTCCTGTGCAGCAGCTTTAATAAACATGCCATCTGTATGATTCTGTGAATTATGGGTGGTGTTACTCAAAGGCTGGGGGTGCTGTTGAAAGGCATTCTCTCTTTCCACAGTGAATATATGTTGGTAGGATAGCTGTCATGTACAAATGAGGTCACTGCTAGAGCAGAAAATAAACAGTGTACACTGGCATTGATTTAAAAAAATTATCATAAATACTGTATCACATCAAGAAATTTTAGATCTCCCTTAAGTGCTGCTGAAGGTGTTCCCAGCAGGATCCAAGAACTCCTTGTACCAAAGCACAGATAACAGGCCATCTGTCTCTGTGTCCCAGCTCCTTGGCATTGGTCTTTCTACTGTGTAGGACTCAAATGTCCTTTTGAAGTTGATTTGCATTTTTAGTGCAAATATGGTACTCTTTTAAATGAAAAAAATAGGACAGTGAGTTTGATTAGTGGCTTTCAGGACACTCCCTGGAATTCAGACCTTTCAGCTTGCTCGTGAATCCAGTTCAGTGCAATGCACACAAAAAAGGGAGATGTTTGTAGTGCCTGAAGTACATAACATTCAATGTGCCTGCTTTTCAGTTGCAGACTCTGCCTCCAGGGGTGTGGTGGGGAAATACATTCATATGCCATTTTACCTTCACTGTAGCTGTAACATGAAGCAGACAATACAATATATTAGACTCCTTACTGCTTCATTTTCTGTCTCTGTTATATACAGAAATGGCCTCTGGTTTATTGGTAGAAGGATGACATGTACTGGTTCCTATTTATTTCCTCAACATAATTCTTCCTTTCTCTTTGCACAGGCAAGATTTTGTAGATGCATATGTGGATTACATCTTCAATAGATCTGTGGCTTCCTTGTACAGTGCATTCCATGAGGGCTTCCACAAAGTATGTGGGGGTAAAGTTCTTCAGCTCTTCCAGCCCAGCGAGTTACAGGCAATGGTGATTGGGAACACAAATTATGACTGGAAAGAACTGGAGAAGGTAAGAACCATAGTTAGCTATTGCTTTAGTATAATTCTAGCTTCAGGGTGCAAAAGCAACTAGGTGTCCTCTTGAGCTCCATTTTAACTAACATGATTCCCATTATTTATTGACATCTTAAAGCATCAGTGAAGGAAGATGCTATAATATTATTTTCCTTCCTGCTTTAACTTCTTCAATATAGTTTCTGACGGAAATCAGACTTAGAAGAGAGGCAAAAAAATCCAGAGGCAGCTATACAATCTTTCATATTACACATGAGAAAGTGAAGTTGATTGCACACAGTTATAAAAAGTAAATATTCTCGATTGCCAGAGTTTAGTGAGACTTGGTCTCTGTTGGGATTAAAATGCTTTGCAGTGCAGGCGTCTGTCCCTATATTGAATTCAGACTGAACAGCTGAAGAAAATGGAGTGAGGAAAGTAGTACTAGCAGTAGTAGTAGTAGTAGTAGTGTTTCACTTGCTGTGTCCCTTTACAGAAACTGCATTCATTCTGCTGCAGTGTCAGCTTATCCAGCTGTTCTGTGAGCAAGCAATAACCCCATTTCCTGCTCATTTTAGAATACAGAATACAAAGGAGAATACTGGGCAGACCATCCTACAATTAAAATATTCTGGGAGGTTTTTCACGGGTTGTCTTTGGAGAAGAAAAAACAGTTTCTGTGTAAGTATTTGAAATTATTTCACAGAAGTTTCTAACTGAACAGGATCACTGGGATTTCAGGCTCTTGCTATAAGAGGGCAGATGTAAGTATTTATCTGTAATGATGTGATTAACTATTTGGAAAAACAAAATCATAGTAGAAGAAATTGATTGTGAGCTTGTCTCTGATTTTCTTGGGGGTGTCCTGAGTCATGCTGGGTGATGAGTAGTTACAGATCACAGTAACTCAGAGCAGCATTTAAAAAAAAAAAAAAAGCCAACCCCCCAAACACCAACAACCTAATCTGCTGGTGACATTTATTTGGTAACTAGGATATTTCCTCCTGTACTTTGACATACAGTTCAAATCCTCCAGGTTTTTCACTGCACAGAGATGGAAATTTGGAGTTGTAACTGATTGTAAATCTGTCAAGGTACTGATAATAAGTGGAAATGTTCAGATGATAATCAAAGCTTGCTGTGAGTGAGGATTTGCTTAGAATAGATCACACATTCATTTCCAATTGAGATAAATTACCTATTGAACAAATTAATTCTTTGTTTACAAGATTCTTGGAAATGCTCAGTAAAGATACAGCCAATGGATTTTAGGTTAGAAAGTTCTGTTGCGTGAAAAATTTTATCGTCTTTTTTTAAGAACTGTTTGGTCCCTGTTTTCCAAACTCCACAGATCTTTGGTATGAAAAGCTGGAATGATTAGAAAAGGCCAGCAATGATTACAGCTGCATGTGTGACACAGTCTCCAGCTAGTTACAGGCCTTTGTTTTCTCTTGCCAGTGTTTCTGACAGGCAGCGATCGGATCCCGATTCTCGGGATGAAGTGTCTGAAACTGGTGATCCAGCCCACGGGAGGAGGAGAGGATTACCTGCCAGTAGCTCACACTTGCTTTAATCTTCTTGATCTTCCAAAATACACAGATAAAGAAACCCTGAAATCTAAGTTGATCCAGGCTATAGACCACTATGAAGGTTTCAGTTTAGTATAACTTGAGAAATGAAAGTTCTGTGTAACGTGGGATCATTGAGTTTTTGTGTCTTTCTTGTGGTGGTAAATTCAGTGGATTAAGTGATGCAGTTGATAATATAACTGATTATTTGCAAAAAATGTTCAGTGGTATGGATATTCATGGGAGCCAAAAAATACATTTCCAAAACGGAGGAACTGTCTTAATACATACCTTCTTGTACAGAGCCATGTGGATTTTGCCATCTTACAATAAAAACGAGAGTATTGTGAATGGGAGTCAAGTTTCACTAACAAGAATTAACATTTCACCTTATGCAAACAATTTGGCGTGTGAGTGCATGAGAGACTTGCTTCAGTTTTTCAAATCACTTAAATAAGAACATTTAACTTTTTCCCTGATAAACTCACTTGGTAACTTTTCATTTTGTAAATAATAAATTTTTGTGATAAAATAGTTCTGTTCCAATAGCAGTATGGTTTCTATTGCTTGTAATTGAATATGAGCTTATTTTATGGCTTTTAACAAAAAAAAAAGTGACTACTCTGATTTCTGAAGATATCTATTTTTCTGGTTTGTTTTAAGAACCTTAATAATGAAAGTGATTGTTTAAGAGACATTCATCTTCACGATGTACAATCCATGAAGCAGTCACTTAGTGCCGATACAAAACCGCATCCAGTGGCGTTCTTAATCTGTGGATGGACAAGCTGACTTAAGACACTGCTTTGTTTTTAAGGACTGATTCTGTAATTAAGTGGACACAATTATAAAAGAGGTTAATTTCTCATTTGAAACCTCTGCAGTTGTGGGTCAAGAATACAGCTTAAAAGAAAAGGATGCACCAGCCAATTGTTGCTGTCAAGAGGTTAAACGTTTATTTTTAAATGCTGAAAGCGTAGTTTATGGTTTCTAATAGAATTTTCACTTTTTTCCAGATAAATGCATTTGAAATAACCTTTAACACCCCTCTCCCTTTTTCTTAAGATTTTATTTTTAGTATAATTGCCCTGAGACGATTGTGCTTAGCTGGACACTTTTGGATTTGACTTTTCCTTCTCTGGTTAAATTCCAGATTTTGTGGTGTTAATGCATATGTGACTTGCAGCTGTGAAACAAATATTTATTTTTTTTAGATTTTTAAATGCGGTGAAAGAATTCAAGCTATAATAAAAGACTTGAATGAAAGCCTTTGTTGGTTGATGTGTACAGATGCTTGCAGAGCAACTTCCAGTGCATTAAATTGGAGAGTACAACTAGGAAAAGCAGGGAAATGCAGCCATTGTAATAAAGGATCAACGTCCAGTTTCTGTGCTGGCAGTACATGTTGATATAATACAGATAAAAGGTCAGTACAGTTAAAATCAATCTTTTTCCTTAACCCTGTTTTTACAGATTTCTCTCTCAGTGTAACCTCTTAGTGATTTCTTTGTGTGCAGCCCGTATTCCATCTTTTCCAACATTTGTTAGCTGGCTCGGAAATTCTCCCTCTTGTGAAAAACAAGAAACCAACAAATACTAAAGCAGCTTAATCTCATTGCATGTGGAAGAAAGAAAAGGAGAAAAGAAAAAGGGGAAGCAAAGAAAAGGTATTATGCAGTCATTTAACCGGGTAATACTAAAACACCATTTTTAATTATGAAGCACCAAGATTGCAAAGGTAGATATTGAAATATTAGGAAGTAGCCAATGTAAACCTATCTTCTTCCTTTTTCCCTTGTGTATTATTGCATGTTCAAGTGCTGATTTTTTTCCACATGGGAGTCTTCTTTCATTTGATGCACACGGTGTTCACTGAGTAAGAGGGGCTTTATGTGCAGTTGTGCAGGTCCAAGTGTGATATAGGTCATGTCATCCAAATCCAGGGGTACATGTATGTATTTTATTTCCCTGTGAGACATTTCCTGGTTTTTGCTGTATTGGATTTTTAGTCAATGTCAATATTAACCTGAAGGATGACTAAAGAGCCTCATTCTGTAGATGAGGGCTCAGAGGCAGAATCCAAGCTGTAATTCACTTTCCCATTTTTGGTGCCCAATTTAGGATGCACTAAATATCATCAATATCCTTAATTTTTGATGTGCAGTTCTTGCTGAGGCAAGGGCTTTGTATTGCTGCAAAAGATTCCCTAGCATGAGGTAGAAACATTTCTTACTCTCTTGGCACATGAGTGGTCATGAGCAAGCTTTGGGAGGAGGGTAGTGGTGCTGGAATGGTTGGTTTGCCATCACCTTAAGAGCCCAGGGCTCACACAGGGCTAGAGCCACTTTGGACAGCATTCACCTGAGAATTCTCTCTGCAGCTCTGGCCTTGGTTTTACCCACTTCTGCAGGAAATGGAGTCTGGTCCTGCAGTGCTCAATGCTCCTGATTATGTCCTGGTTGCAGGTGTTAGTCCACGCTGTGCAGGGGGGCAGTGCCCAGCTCTGACAGTTGTCTGTGTAACATGGTAAAGGACTTCTGGTAGTGCTAGAACAGTGAACAGTCGTGGCATTACTTGTGTCAAGCAGTTCAAGGCTTTCTGCAGTGCTCGTGTTGCCCTGAGTTCATTTGACATGGGAAGAGCCCTGGGAGCAGCTCTGCTGAAGTTGTGCCTGGAAGAGGTGGGCAGCAGGTAATGCTTTCTCTTGCTCACATCAAGTAGCATTTTGCATACAATATTTGATGCTGTGCAGCATGTAAGAAAGGGGGAGAAAAACCATTTTATGTGTAGCTGAAATAGCCATGCTGTTAGTGAAGAAAGCCTAGAGCCTTCTCCTCAACCTTCAGGCAACCTGTTTAAAAGGGTAATGCAAACAGCTGGGGAATGACAGTCGTTTGGGCTTCAGTGGGAGCATTTTACAATTATTAAATTTTTTAAAGTATTTTTATATGATAATCAGATCAGCATTTGATAAAGGTTCAGCATTCCCATGGAGGAGACTAGCTGCATGTCAGATTGTATCCATCATGACTGCTGAAGGAGACTTGGTATTGCCAGGGCAGTGCAGTCATGGACTGGATTTATTGCACCTGTCACATTAGTACAGGGATGAAGATTGAATTTGCATGGCAGAACTCCCCAGGCTTCTTGAACTACAGGTGCAGCAGGTGTTTGTCCCTTGTTTTTCAGGGCAGAGCTAAGAGCACAGGGTAGGACTGTTCAAGCAGTGAGCCCTGATTTGTCTCCTTTGGCACTTGGTGGGAGTTGCTCTTAATGAGGTTGATCATAGTTAGAGCTTCAAGCCATGGTATTCCCTTTAAGAATGTTTATAAACCACCCTGGAGAGGGCTTTAATTCATTGCACTGCTCTCTGCTGCAATAAACTTGATTTGTCAGTAATAAATGAAGTGTAATGTAATCAAATGTAAATCACTATAAAAGAGAGCTCCTTAAAGGCACATGAGGTTCTGCAGTTGAGATAAATGCAGACAAAAGCTTTCATTTAATAGACACTTTTCAGCACTGGTAGAGAATTGAACCCTTCAAGAGTGGCTGTATTGACTTCGTGTGTGTCCAGAACTGTGTACTTGCATATACTGGGAGGAATTGCCTTTCTCAGTTTTTGAAGGGGAGAAAAAAGAAGAGAAAAAACAAAATACTTGTTTCCCCTGACAAGTGTTGGGGTCCCATTGCTTTCCTAGAACCCAGTGTTACCTAGACACAGCCAATTGTTTTTAGCCTGAAATTCAGCATTTTGCACTGGGCTTTATTCTCCTTTCCCTTTGTAGATAAATCTATCATGCAAATAAATGCAACTGCTTTTCAATTTGACTGTTCTGGTTCAGTATTTAAGCATAGATTATTGAGCTTGAGGTATTCCCTGGGTGTTCCTTTTCTCACTTTTTTCAATTTGATTCTGAATGCTGGTTTCATTAGGATGTTGTGCTCCTATAGCCCCTGCTAATTGGATGTTGTCTGTCCTTTTGTTGTCATGCATTTACAAATATTACTCATTTTCCATAATCAGAAATGCTAATTAAAAATGTACTGAATTCAAGCCAGATCCGTAGAAAATACATGATCATTAAGAAATTATGACAAGATGTTTAAATATATGCTTCTTTAAATACTTTTGCAAGGTCATGATTTTGTCTAATGTACCAGAATAGGCTGGAAGGTGGCTGGGGAATGGCAAACAAAAATTTGTACTTTGCTTTTTGTTTTTAGTACATCTATTCAATATAAATAGGAAGGGCTAAGATGTAGTTATGTATATTATCAGAAAAGTGATCTCCTTTAATTAGATTGTACAAATTACAGCTGGACCTGGACAAGCTCTGCCATGCTTCCAGACAAATTTCATGCAAGGTGCTGAGTGCTTTGGAATAACAAAAAGCTGTGATAGCAAATGTTTCTTCATGCCCACCATTTGCCTCAATTTTGTGTTAAAATACTCTGCTTGAAAGACAACAAACACCCTTGCTGTGGGGAAAGGGCAGCTTGTGAAATGGAGGAGTAAGAAATAATTTGAATTTCCTCTTCTGTTCAAATAATATTATCAAAGGCGCAAGAAAGAACAAAATGCAGAATTTCTTCATCTAAGTGCAGAAAAAGGTGCAGCTGTTCTATCCAAGAGGAAAAATGTTTTCAAGTCAGAGTAATAAGTAATTAATTGATAGGGAAGCATCTGTGTGTTTTAAGAGTCTAACTGCTTTTAATACTTTGTGCCTGAACTTTGTTTTATCATCTTTTTTTTTTTTTTCCTTCCAATACAAATCAATTTCCATTTGAGAGATGGTGGTTCTGAAGTCCAGTGGAATCATCCACACAGTAAGGTGTTAAAGGGTGGGAATCCAATTAAACTGGGCCCTGGCCCCTAAGTGCCATAGGAGGGGACCTGTGGCAGTCTGGGGAGGGCTCAGCATCTGCAGCCCCCAGGGAGCCACGGGATAAACCCAGAACAATTCAGGGCAGCTTCATTCAGGCTTTGCCAGGGGCAGGAGGAAAAGAACCATTCACATGAAATGCCTTCCATTAGCTGGGGTATACCCTGACTTCATAGGGTCTGTAAGGGAGAGCTAGAAATTAACAGACTGGAAATCAAATGACAATTTTAATAGACTTTAGAACAGAGTGTACAAGTATAAAACACTGGTTTTGTATTTCAAAAGTTGCAGGAAGATAGCCAGTCATTTTAAACAGTCTTCTACAAAACATATGCCAGTAGATTACATAAAAGACGCTATATACAATATAAAAGAGCAGAAAACAATCCTCACTGTAAAAATAATTTAAAACAAAGTATTTCAATTTAAAATATCTCCTATAGCACAAACTAATACATTGTGACATGCAAGTGAAAACTAAACATATTGCATTCTTTAATGTAGCCAAATAGGAGCTGTATTAAATTTGGACAATGAGACAACATGCCAACGTTTCCCGGTGAATACACGAGGCTGTTCTTAAATATTTATTAACTGTTGTATTATGTTCAAAGAACAGCTACTATACATCTTCCAAAATGTAATAAATATTAAAGCAAAGTATATGAATAATCTACATCGTAGAGTTCATTTGGGCCAATGTTGAAAAAGTGGTTTATAGAAAAATGCCGTGTCACTGACTACTGCGCTGTGCAATTGTACAAAATAGTTCTAAAGGCTTGGAAACAATCTGCACTTGAACGTTTGCAACATCCAGTTTTAAGGCAGCCTAGCACTTGAGGCAGCAGAGTGGCAGAAGCCACTTTGCTGTTCGTGTCCAGGGTGGAGCTGGTGGCTGGCAGGAGGTGTCCCAGCCGCTCCCCAACGCGTGTGGAGCTCCCTGGCAGAGCAGAGGGAGGCTCCCACCATGGAGTCAGTCTCTCCTGGGCTTGGGGCATCAGTAAGCACGAAGGAGCAGCTTCATTCCTGTGCCTTCACATGCTGGGAGCAACACTCTTCTGAACTCTGCTTCCACGCAGGAGCCTTGGCAATTCCTCAAATGCTGTGTATAAAGCAAGCTGCTCTAGATACGGCCGCCGGATAGAGCGTGACAGACTCTGACTGGGGGGATCCTTTCTGTTTGAAATGCCAGATTCTAACTGCTAAGGAGCCAACTTCAGCAACGCTTCGTGTCCACAGGAAGTCATGCACTCAGCAACCGAAGCGTTTTCACAGCACTTCCTGATCAATCTAAAAACCATTGGATTCCTCAAGTGCTGCTGTCTTGTTTCCATCTCGCAATCTGCTCACAATTATGTCTCACAGCAGCAGAGTAACTGTTAAAGCAAAAAAAAATTAGCTGCCACAGTAGATCTTAGAAAATGCCAGTGTTTAATGACAGACTAGGCGTGAATGAAAGGTTTAGCAGAAGCGTAAGAAGATTTTAAATAAACCAAAGTGTTACAAAGCAAGAGGTGTGAAAATACCATTCTTTGGTCTAAATTAGCTGTTCCCTTTATATTAGTTTAACATTCCAATGGCTTTTTCAAAACTGTTTAAAAATAATATAAGCTGAAATTTATTAAGCAAAAATACGTGTATTATATACATGGATGCCTGATCAGACAGATGAACTTAAAAGTGAACATAGTGACAGTTGTTTAGATAATCCTAGTACCTTAAAAAAAAGATGAGTTAGTGTTGAGTGCGCAGTAATAGATTTTTATTGAAAAAGGTAAAAAACTAAGCATGAAAATCTGTTTTAGTTATTTATAAACACTACATCCGTATGGTTTCGTTGCTCTAAATTCAGACGTAAACATTCATCCTGGCATGCCAAAGCTCCTAATGCTGGTGGGAAGTTCCTGTAGCCAGTCAGCGATCACTTCACAGCGCGTGCCTCGGCTGTTCCGTCCCTGCAGCTTCGTTTGTCCCAGCTGATTCCTCAGCCACCAATTCCTCCTGTTCGCCTCCGTCCTCCCCGAATCCGGGCTCCTCTTCCCGCTCGGGAGCATCCTCATCCTCTATGCCATTGTAGAACTCCTCCATCTCACTCTCATCCTCCACATCTAAGCTCTGACTGCGGCACGAGCCGCTCTCACTGCTGCTGCCACAAGAGCTGGAAGATATGATATCGTCTTCAGAATCCGAGTAAACCTCAGCCCCGTGGAAGATGTAGCGATTGGGTGGCAAAAACAGATACTGAGTACCTGCAACGGAATGTTAAGAGTCAGGGACACGCTGGAGTAAGTGACTGATGCAAGATTTGTGTTCAGAAGGTACCTGCACAGATCTGTTTTCAACAGTGACTCTTAGCTGACAACTCGGATGACGTGGAAGTGCATTTATGTCAGTGTATGTGTGTGCATTATGAAGGACAAAAGAAATGTTTCACTGGAAGGCTCAGTGCTCCTCCTCCCCCTCCCTCTGGCACCAAGGAGAATTTATGGTGATTGTTCAGCAGCTTTTTTCATGAGAACACGTTCCCAGCTAGACTTCCTCTGCCTGGGACAGAACGGGAGCCCCTGCATGGAGTATCAGACAAAGTCTAAACCCAGCCTTTCCTCTGGAAAATTGCACTTCAATTCCTGAATCCTTACATCAGTTACAGGATTGCACTGGAGGGCTTCCTTGGAAAGTCTAAACTTTCCTTAAAAACATGCCTCACTCCACCTGTGAGATAATTTTAAGTCCTGTCATGACTTTTCCTTCTAGCCCTACTGCAATACCACATCCTGCTCTACTGTGACCAGCTTCTGAACACCTCAGGATCAAACGAACTTTTCTGAAAATGCATTTGAAAATATTACAAAGAGATTTATTTTTTGATACCTACCTTCAGCCTCCTAAACTTTGATCTTTTAGGTGAGGATGTAATCACTGATTTTTAAACCTATTACGAAATACAAAAGATATTTCCTACTGGCTTCTCCAAAAGAAAGAAATGGTTCAATGAGAGTTGTGTAAACACTTGTTTGAACAAAAATTGCCACCAAAACCCACTGATTGCCTCAAGAGTAACTTACAATTATAAGCAAGTCCAGCATGAACATATCAGCCGAAAGGAAGCAAAATACTGAAAAGCATTAACACTTACCATCCAGCCTTTTGCTAATCTGTTCTTTTGCAGATCTGTTTACCCAACACTTCTTCAGTATTTCACTCTTTTCTTTATTCTCTCCATCGTTAGATCCGTTTTCCTTCATTGTTTCAGAGTTCATTAGCTCACTAGCAGGATTCTCAGGGTTCTCTGAGGACACCTGTGTGTCCTGAAGCGCCTCCTCTGAGCAGGTCCCTTTAGTTTCTGAGGCAGGCTCACAGTTTTCTACCTTACATTCAGGGGGGTGTTCTGACACCCCCGCAGTGTCAGGCGGGCTCACCCTTTCTGGTGAACTGGAGCCTTCTGAAATGTTCAGAGGGGTGGGCGGGAGCTCAGCCGAGAGCACTTCGAGCTCCTTGTGCGGCCGCGGAGGCTTCTCTGTGATTTCTGAAAGTTTCACCGAGTTGTAGCAAAGTTTTGTGTATTCACTACCTAACCTCTGACACAATTCATTAATAATAACATCACAGTCTCCAAGAAGCTCCACGTCAAAGTGTAGATGAGGCAAAGGTTCCCTATTAATTAAGATCTGAGGCACTTCATGGGGGATGGAACCTAGAGATGGGAAAGAGAATTCAGAAGTAGTCACTCGGGTTTTACTTCCAGCAGAGACCTACTGAGAAAGCTCAGGCTTCTCTTCATGCCTTCACTTGCAACAAGACAAAACCAGCTGGGTTAGGAAGAAGGCAAGCCAGTCCCAAATTTAACAACAGCAGTTTTGAGATGCTAGGGCTACTTTCGCCTGGTTAGATGGGGGGGTTTCCTCCCATTTTTTCCATTCCTCAATCACTGAGAAACATATGCACAAAAAAACTGGTTACAGTAATACTAAAAATACAGTAGCATTAAAAAGATTAAAATTGGTACAATAATCTCTTCAAATTATGTTGATTTTGTGCATTTGTTTCATGTACTTAAGTGCACATGAGGAATACACTGCTGAGATCCTTCCTTTCTAAAGCCTTCAACCCTTTCTAAAGCATATTTCCAGCAGGGAGAGAAATTAATCTTAGAACAAAGTCATTCAGGTTTAAGAGAGTAGTTTTTCAGATAATCATTTAATTACCTTGAGATCTACTTAGTGTAGAAAAAGCACTTAGAATTTATTACTTCCTCCATTTTGCATTTCAGCTTTACATAGGCAAGCAGCTTTTATCTTACAAAACGTGGTGCTCACTGAATTCAGCCAAAGGTGTTTCTAAGAGCTTGGAGTTTCTTAACTGAGAATTCCACTTCTGATCCAAATCTTTTAAAGAGAGTATTACCAGAGACTGTCACTTACTTGGGATCAATGCTACTGGTCTTACTTTGAGTGAAGACCCAATGACAATGAGGAGATCCACTTCATTTTTGTCATACTTCATGGCACGGTGGAACTGCTCGGGCAGGTTCTCCCCGAAGAACACAATGTCCGGCTTCATGATAGCCAGGGGCTCCTCGGGGGGACAGCAGGGACAGCGGGGCACCACCTGCACACAACACCCACTGTTACTGCTCTGCAGGCCTGCACCTTGGCACAGTTCTCACTGGCTCTGCCAGACACGGAGCTTCCAGTGACATTTCCTCATTTCATTGTTCTCTGCGTGGACAGGCAGCTACGCTTCTTACTCGCACCCGCAGCAACTGCCCAGGGAAATGGGGAAAAACCAGGCAGGGCTATACTACAAACCAAAGTCACACTCAACACCAGCTGAGCACACCTCCCATTGGACAGGAGTGGGTTTTTAGTTTAGTCAGAGCAAAAGCTTCCATTTCACTGTCAGGTTCCAGCTGTGGATCTGATGCAAACCCCATCCTAATCCAAGAGCCTCTTGCAGAGCTTTACCTGGAGTCTCTCCTCTGCTCCAAAAGGTTCTACGTGTTTCACACACAGAGCTACAGGGCAAGGTGGCAGGCAGCTGGCTAAGAGCATACACGACAAGAATAGGGCCACAACTTGCTTGGTCTCCATTTTAAACTTTCCTAATTTCTCCACAAATAGAGGAGAATCCTGCTTTGCTAACAGAAGTGGACGCTGGTTAGGTTTGTAGAGAACTAGATTCCCTTTTTTCCTGAGCCAGGGAGATTTCTGATCTTTGGGACCTCCTTCAGCTCTTTCCTATCTAAAGACTTTTCCAAGAGTGAAGAAAAGAAGGTGAGTGACAGATCTATAGACAATACTGAGCAATCTCCTGCTAATACTTCAAGTCTTTTTGGCTGTACTGTTAGAATATAACACTTCATAATAAATCCAAGGAGCTTCAATCATACAGAAACCATCACAAGCTACAAATCTGAGCTATAAACGTGTGAAGATACGTATATTACCTATTGCAATAGAAAAATACCTGAAAACTGACATTTAAATGCATAACAAGTCCTTACTATACAGAGAACAGCTGCAGGAAAAAAAAAATAGAGTGTTGAAAGTTTAAATGAAATAATTTTTTATGGATGCCTGCATTGGGACAGAAGACAATACTTTCCAAATTAGAAAATAACATAAGTAGAAGGCCTTCCTCTAGTGTCAAATGATCTTTCCCAAAAATTAAAGTCTTTGAACAAAAAAAAACTTTGTAGGATGAGTGGCTGGTGGGATAAGAAGCAATTTGGCACAAGACCTAGGAACTGGTGTGGTGGAAACCTTCACCCTTCACCCAAGCAAGAGCACCCAATAATCCTACAGTCAAGGGAAACGAGCTAAAGGATTCCCCAAAAAGGAGCAGATGGCTAAAATGAGTCTGGAACATTTTCCTCGGATCTTTGTATATTAGAAGGAGAAAATCTAACTGCAGTCAGCTGGCTCTGGAGGTAAAGGAGCAAAAAATATCTGTAGGATGTTCTTAAAAGTAATATTCTTAATAGCAAAGTAAACCAAATTTCACATTCAGTATTTTAGTGTTACAAGGCTTCAGGCTTATGAGATTCACATTTCTTAAAGCTTAACTCAAACATCTCTTCTGAAAGGCTTTCACTGAATTCCATTTCAAATACAATGCCTTGAAGGATTTACATCCTTTCCATGTTTCTTATCTAAAGTTGCAACTGTGGACCCTGAGGCATTTATCAAAAAAACCAGCAAGCCTTCAGAAAAGAGTCCCCTTTCATTGGCATAAACAAGATCTTTTTGATCAGAATCATCACTTCTGTTCCTTCAAAAGAAGGGAAAAAAGGGCAAAGGCAGAGAGGGTCTCTCCTGGCCAAGGGTTCATTGCTCTGACAGAGCAGAACCACCTCCTGCCTTGGTCCTGGGTCTCTTGACACCCAGACATGGGGGATTTGCAACATGGAATTGTTCAGGACTCCTAGGAAGCAACACCAACATCCCATTTGATCCTTGCCTAGAGCCTGCTCTGTGGTCAGTGATTTTTCCATGGATCAGCTGCTGTTTGAAACACATTTTTAATACAGGTAAATGCTCCAAGAGCAGCCAACATTCTAAAAGGCCAAGAATGCTTTCTGAGTTTGACTCTAACATCAGATCAACACAAACCAGGTATAAAGCCAACTTTCTGCTTACCATTTAGCCTTTACTTTTTATCAGAGGAGCCATTAAAAATGGACTCTGAAGGTTTTGTTCTGATTTTTGCCATTACCTAGTTTTTGCAGTACAGTATTTTAGTATACTTTTAAATACCAGAGGAAATGCTAAAATACAGAGAGGCACTTTTATGAAATACATGCAGAGATATGGAGGCTTTTAAAAGCAGATCTTGTAAGCAATCCCAGTGTGGTGGTTCAGGGTTTGATTTGGGGTTTTTTTGAGAGAATTACGTATTAGAAAGCTGCAGTGAGTTAAAGTAGATTTTTTACCTGATTGAAAATATCTCCTCGAACAACTTCACAATCAACTTTGTATTTACAGATCAGGCAGGAAGCTGCTGCAAAGGAACCTGAGGGGAAAAACCCGTATGGTAGCATCAGGATTTGCAGTCATTCAGATTTGGTGTTGTGCCCAAACTGTTTTGACAAAAAGGCTGTTACATTGCAGTGCTACAGAAATCAGGCATTTAAAAAGGTAATGCAGAATTAATAGGAGATCCTTGTAATACTAGTAGCTGTTGTTCTTCTAGGTGTTAGTCAGCAGAAATCTTGTTTTTGGAGTAGCCACATAGCACATGCATGTCACCACGAATGATTCTGTGTCCTCTCATTGCCCTGGCCTGTGCAAGCAGAGAACAGAAGCTGCCCTTCTCATTATCCAACAAACAGCAGCAGCAGCACAGCAACTCCACAAACCACAGCACAGAATAACTAAGAAAATGTGCTAGTAAAGACAATATGCTTTCAAGGTATTGTACCTGGGTAAGACAAAGAGAGTGAAAGCACAGAAAACCCTGGAGCAGATAATTTATGAGCAACTGGCAGCTCAGGTCTGCTGATCACTGCAGGCCTGCAAACTGCACAGCTTCTGACACCTTGCTCAGCACTGCAGCTCCCCCAGTGTGAGGGATTCCAAGGGCTGTGGGAGGTGTGACAGTTATTAGCTCATTCTCATTAGCTGACAGTAATAATTCACAGCTTCATACAGCACCTTAGGGACACGTCTGTCAGGCTCACAGACCCAACTCAGAGGCATCTGCCTCTATCTCCCTGCACTCTATTATGTGAATTATTTTTCACCATCAGAAGTTTGGTGCCCATGCATGTGCCATTCCCAGCCAGCAGGCACAGAATCTGCTCACCCAGCCCCAGCAATGGCAAGGAATACAATCTGATTCCAAGGAATACAATCTGATTCCAAGGAATACAATCTGATTCCAGATGCACTGGTTGAATGCAAGAGCCATTTTAAACACAGCACAATGCACCTTGGACACCACAGTTTCCACAGGAGGAACTGTACTGTAGGTCTGCAGTGACAGATGGGTCTGAAGGTTCACATAAGAACTCCCCAGATCACTGTAAGGTTCTTTATTAACTGGCCATGGTTACCTTGCCATTGCCCCAGCCAGAGGAAAAAGCAGAATAAATACAGCAGTGTGAACCCCCACAGAGGAGTTTCAGTTTCAGCCACCACCATTAGGCAACAACCATTTGGTGAAGAGCAGCAGCTGTAGGTCAGATGAAGCTTGATATGCTCAAAACCACCTTTGCTAATTTCCAAAGGCCTCAAAATCTACAAGTGCACAGTATGTTTTTAAAGAATGCTTCATTCTGAATCACTTTAAACATACACTAAAGATGATCCCATCCCTGGGATGTGCAACTGGAAAAATGGGGAGCTCGAGCACAGTGGTGATGTGCAAGAACCCAGGCACCTAAGAGGTTTGTGATAAATGCCTCAGATGAAATGCCAACCAAAAGAAAATGTGTGGCACACTAAGCACAGATGGAAACCAGCACTGGGGCTGGGGAGCTGACAGGGAGATGCTGCTGTGTGCTGCTTGGGCCCCAGTCAGAGCACTGTGCTGGCTCTGCCTGGAGGGTCAAAACCCACGGATCTGGCACTGAGCTAAGCTTTGTAGGCATGGAAACCACGGGAGTTTAGCCTCTGGCAAGGGTGCAGTTAGATGGATGGGCCTTACAAACACGCCAGTGCTGCTTTTAGATGGTTTGTCTGAAGTTTACTAAATGATTCAAACACGCTTTTAAGAACTAACTTTCCTTAAAAATTAATCCTTGGACTTTCAGCTTTGACACATGCAAGTCCATAGAAATGGCAAGCATATCAAGTAATTAAAGCAATTCCACTTAATTAGGCCTCATAATTACAGAATGTGTATGACACTGAAGGTGTAACAGGATGATCTTCAGTTCAACTGAACTGGTGATTAATCCGCAATGTTTTATACATGAGATGGAGTCACTGAAGTATTTTAGGATTTCAGGGGAATATAACCTAAATAAAGAGTCAGATTAACACCCAGCCTCCCATTCCATCGATGGGCAGTGAGAGGGACCTATGGCAAGATTGGTTTCCACGTTATGTTCTCACACAGATCAAGAAGCACCAAGTGTATTTTAGAAGTTACTGGCAAAGCTTGTGCCAATGGGGTGTGGATCTTCATTGATACAGATACTTCAT
The DNA here is from genome assembly GCA_013397245.1 of Thryothorus ludovicianus. Lineage (NCBI taxonomy): Eukaryota > Metazoa > Chordata > Aves > Passeriformes > Certhiidae > Thryothorus > Thryothorus ludovicianus. Next base: position 361,675 of record VZTB01003711.1, read on the forward strand.
CAAACTCTATTCCTGAAGAGTTATTTCTACTTGAAACACTTCTGATTTAAATATGTAAGCTGTCTAAAACAAAATTTCAGCATTGGAAAATCAGAATATTTGTTGGCAAGAGACAGAAACTCAAGAAAAGAAAACTCAATTCCAGCAGCAATTACCTTGTCACATGCACCAGGAAGAATTGCCACAGGGAAAAGAAGGTAAAGCCACTTACCATGACACTGTATGATCCTTTGGATCCCTGCCACCTGTTCCAGTGTGTCTATGTTCTGAGTGTAGTTGCGGAGGAGTTTTCCTTCTTTATCCATCAGAGCGATGAACTTGTGACAGAGAGACGGCTGGAATTGTCCTGGGTAGATTTCCTGGGGATTTCAGAGGCACGTTAGGCAGTGCAAATGGATGCCCAGAGTCCTCACCTGAGCTGGACACTGTCCCCAGGGGTCACAGAGCCCTCACCCTGGGCCCTCTGCCCCTGCTCTGGCATCCAACTCTCAGGAGGAACTGCCCCACAAGTGGGAATTCTGTTCTTTACACAGCAGAAAAGCACTACTCACATCTCTTTCTGGTTTTGAGAATTATGAAATAGGAAAGCTTTCTCCCCTCTATGTCAAGTGACCTCGGTATTTGTTATTAGAAACATGTACTCTGATGGACAGAAAAGGACAAGGAGGAGCAGAAAAAAAGTAAAATATTAAAAAGTATCAACTAAATTGGATTTGGACTTTCCTGGTAAAGCCTGTATATAGACAGGTTTCCAGTAGGTTGAATTTTTTGCTGCTGTGGTGTTTTTTGGTTTGGGGTGGGTTTTTGTTTGTGAGGGGTGGTGTTTTTTTAATATTAAAATCCAAAGGAACCAAGTATAGCAATGAGCATCAAAATTTGTTCGTATCTGAATAGGAGGCTTTTTTTTTTCTTTTTCAGAGAAAGCCAAGCAGAAAAATAAAGCATTGGGTTTTCTTTTCCAACCCTTGTAACACAGACCAGTAGTATGAATTGTGAGCAAATGGAAGAAAGAATGAGCAGAACCAGTGGTGACTGGTTTTCACAAGTCCTTACTGGTCCCATAGAAATTCTTGTATCTTGGGTTTGACTTTTTTTTGGTCCCAAGGAAATTGAAGACTAAATGCAGTTGAGTTTTTTTGTTTCTCTGTATGTCTACAGCTTCTACAATTCCTTCTTGTCTAACAGATGTAATCACTGCTTTTGAAACTTTAACATCACTGAGATCTTTTCAACCATCTGAAATGGTTGTGTATATCATGAACTTAAAACAGGAACAGTAAAATAAGCTTTAAAAAGGGAGAGAACGTTGCTGAACATTTCTAGTTTTTATCTGAGTTATGCATTCTAATATTGTCATCTGTCTTTACTGACCAAGACAAGAACTGTTGGAAAATCATACCTTTGCAAACTTAAAAAAAGGCCTGGGATCCTTTCTGAAGTATTCTATGTCAAACATTGCTTGAGGATCTGGAAGGTCTGGGAAGTCTACGGCAAGGCGTGCATAGATGCCATCTCTGGATCTAAAGTCAGGTATTCCACAAGACACTGACACCTGAAATATATTTTTGCAATCTGAAATAAGTGAAACTACATACATATAAAATGTTGCTCTGGGAAACCACATTTCTGTATGCTCAGAAACATTAAGAACAAAACCAGTCTCAGCTCTTTGTATTTATTTTTCTTTTTTTTTTTTTTTTTTTTTAACTTGTCCAATATAACAATTCTCAAATCACAATTAGTAGAAACAGCACAGAAACAAAATTTGACAAGTGGGACAAAAAACCCTTTAGTACAGTCTGCACAGGTAGTAAGAGGATACATGAATTTCCATTTACTACTGGAAGTTTTTTAAGTTTTGAACAAAAATTTTGAGCATTGTTGCATTAAATTTAATAATTAGTGTTCACTGGTCTGCCAACTCAGGCTTAGATATGGTGGTTGGTATTTTAAATTTTTTTTCATATGCTAACACAGTAATAGAATAGTCTTGCTTTTGAAAAATATATTCTTACTTGTAAAGAATAAACCTCTTTTGATAAAAGTTGTTTACCAAAGCTTTGTAGCAGTCTGAAAGGATTGAAATCATTGTCTCAGACTACCCTAACATGGCATGGAAAGAGGAAGAGAAACAGGTGTATGGAAGTATGGAAAAAGCAAGATTGGGAGCAGCAATGCTCTCCAGAAGCTGATTTGAATTACTCATCTCTCTGAATCGTGTCACACCATCTGTGTGTGAACAGAAGCAAGGAATGCTCTGGTGCACAGGTACAGAGCTGCAAATGAGCAGCACTTCAGAAATGTACCTCAGTCAAACAGTGAGCACCATCACAGAGCAGCACGTGCTCAAAGAAACACTCAGTCTGCTGGAATCTCATCAAACTCTCCTTATAATCATACTCCTCCCCTGGCCCCCAACTCTCTTCAAATTCTGTTCTTCTAGTCCCTCAAGCTCCAATTGGGATTTTAGGAGATCCACTGAGATTTTGTCTAAAAAAGTCGTCCCCTGTGCCAGGAGACTAGGGCAGAAAATGTTCTGGACAGGTAATGTGTTCTTATTCCCTAACTATTTTGCATGGAAGCAGCTGTTTACAAGTTTCTGTGTCTAAGAATATTTTGTTCTGAGTAGAGGGATGGTGTAATTTCCAAGGGAAGCTGCAGTCCTTGCAGTGGACCAGACTCCATCCCTCAGTGACCTGCTCCCATCCCTGCATGCTGTACTGGTTCTGAACCAACCTGGCTCCTGTGTTTTGTCATTGCAGCAGTACCTACCCCAGCTCCAGTCAGGACCATGATCTTCTTGCACTCCTGCAAAAGTTTCACAGCATCATCAATGGTGTTAATGTCTTTCCTCTTCTTCCTTTTTGGTGGCTCTGAAAGGATGTTTATCACGATCTGCCACAGAGTCATGTCATCCAGTTCAGGTGGGGGGATTGTTTCTGGCAGCAGGTCCTTCAGAATCGTCCGTGGGTCTGTACCTAACATGAGATGCTGCTGAACAAAAGTGTAGGGACCTAAGAAAATGAAAAAATACAGATATTTAACCAGACTCAAGTACTGCAGATGATCATGGTCATTGTTCCATTTATTAACACTTGCAAGCACAGTTTCATGAATCCAATTTAATGCTCCATTTATCAAACCTCCTGTATTTTGGTCTAAACTCTGAAGTGAGAGCTGGGCATTTTATTTATTTATCATTATTTTTATGTTAACCATGAAGGATTTAATAGAAAAGCAGTAAAGTAGAAATCCCAGTTCACAGCAAACTTAACCTCTTTTAGAGGTACAACAAGATTTTCACAAAGTGTTTCCATCTGCATTTTCCCAGCATTTGGTATTTACAGGAATAAGCTGAAAAGACAACAATCATACATATACTTTCCAGTGGTATTATAAACCATCACTAAATAGACACATAGAGCCCAGCAATCCATGGATTTTTTTTTGTTTTTTGGTCATCTAACACAAATTATTTCTGACATGACATCCTCAAGCCATTAAATCAATCTTTCTAGAAACACTCGAGATGAGGACTCACTGTTCTAAAATCACACAGGGATCATCTTCTTGTTCCTAAAAGAATTAATACTAAGTAGGCAGGCTAGAAATATGCCATAAATTAGTTTAATTTAGTGAGTCTGTGTATGCCTTTAATAGGCCAACACCTCCAAGCTGTTCAGAAGGCACTAATTACCAATATTTTTGCAACAGGAAAAAATAATTTGAATACTGGGGAGGATTAAGTGACTGTTGAAAGGCAAAGAGCATCTAAGAACATGCTCCAGGCTTCTACCTATACGTGGTCTTGGGGTCCAGTCACTGGAACTTGCATGTGAGGCTCTGTCCTCTTCATCACTGTCACAGGAGTGAAAGCCATTGGCCATGACTTCATCGCTGAGGAGGAAGTTATCTGCAAGACAGCACAACCAGGGGGTTACACTCCAGGCCAAGGGCACAGTGTGTCTTCAAACAGATCACAAAAATGAAAATCACATGCTCAATTGGCAGTTTTATCACTTAAGCACAGAAAATGTTTGATTTCCTTCACATTTGTAGATATGTTTTCAAGCTGTCAGTAGATTTACTGCAGGGTTTGCTAATTTAATGCTGGGCTTCAGGGGGCTAGATGCTGACCTTGGTGAAATCTCATTCTCTGAAGTGTTGGGCATTATGGATATTTCACCACCAAAAAAAAATCCAAATGTTTTAGAAGTTTAATTAAAAATGTCTTTTCCTTATAATTCTCACTGCATTCAGCTCATTAAAAAACTGGGTAAATGAAAACATGTCACCAGTGCAGACAGATCTCTGACTAGGTTTTAAGAGCATTTTAAGAGCATTTTGAAAGAATTGCACATTTGCTACAATAAATTCACAGGGTTTTGTGAGGGTGTTACCTTGCAGCTGAGCTGCATTGCTGACCACAAACACAACTTATGCCATTTCAGCTGTGGCTCCCTTGAACCACCTTCTCTAAGTTTCTCTCATCCATTTGCCCCTGCAGCTGGGTTTGGCTCAGAGTGCCAGAGTCACCTCAGCTCAGCCCATGGCCCTAAGCCAGAGTAACTCAATCTAACCTCATCTCAGACCTCGAGGAACGAGCCCAGGGCACAACAAGGCACTTGTGTTTCTGAGCTCACACCGAAGGGAAAATCTAAATTCCAACCTGAGCAGCTTATTAGAACTTCATACTACTCAACCTTTTGTATTGGCTTTATGAGAAACAGCCTCAGCTCCTGTAGCTTCCTTTGCTGAAAATCTGAGATTAGAACCAAGAACAAATTTCAGACGTGCTTTGTAAAGCAAAGAATCACTTCAGTAGTTCTCAGTCTCTATCTGAAGAACTGAAAAATCCCCTGCACTACATTGGTCACTATTCCACATGATTCTCAAATAAAGAACACCACAGAACACCATTTTTTTATTCAGAGGCTGTGCTGTCCTTTCCCTTGTTGGCATAAATACTTTATTTTTCATTAGAACACAAAGAGGTCAATGGCAGAAATTTGTTTTTGGTTCTTGCTGTCTTGTTCTTCTAAGGCCAGAGGTGCTCATGGGCATTATTGTTTCCTATTAATCTATGTATTTACAGTATTTCAATTCCATCTTATTATGCATGAAGTCAGTGAATATATTCAGAATTTTGGAGAAGGAAGAAGTGCATTAGTACTCATCAGCAACTGGGAGGTGCAAGTTTAACTTAAGCAACCTTTATGGCTTCTGTATCAAGAACCAAAGCTTACATTGTGAAAGACTCCTCACACAGGTCACAGCGGCAGGCATTTAAGAAACAGTGACAGAAAGGAGCAGGATAAAGTAACAGTTTAAACTGTAACACTGCCTGGGTATTCCTCAAAGGAGCAGAGGGAGTAACGCCAGCCTCCGAGGGAGCTGAGCAAAAGGCTTCGTGCAGGGCACTGGGAAGAGATCGTCAGCTCTGCTCTGAGCTGTCCCAGTGGAGTTTTTAAACAGTGAGGCTGTTCCAGGTTTATCCTATATCTGTTCCTTTTGGATTGCTTTAGCACAGACAGAAGTTTTTTGTAGAGCTTTACTACAGAGTTAGAGATAAAATATCTTTAATTGCATTCCAGTATAAAATGTAAAGGCTGTACCGGCGGAATGCAATATCTAATACATTTTAATAAATCTTTCCAAAGCACTGCTTTAAAAAGAGCCACAATTAACAACTCCAACAAGAAACAACCCAAACTTGATCTGTTGCACTGTGAGGTACTTTCACAGTGATGCTGCCCACCAGTACACTTCAAATAGGATCTGAAAGAAACTTTTTAGAAAGATTATTGTTCAGTTTTGTGCTGCAGTCACTGAAACCTTAGCCAAGACTGCCACTTGCAGTTCTTTACAGAACCGGACAAGACCGCTGCTTCTGACCTTATGTGCAAGTTTCTAAGGATCAGAAAAAAAAAAAATTAACACAGAGATTATGAAAAGGAACCCTTTATGATTCATAAGGGCTTATGATTTTCCATTTTTAATAACTTGTTGCCAGCAACACAGCAGAGCAAACGTTCTCCGGGCCGAGAGCCGGCGCGGAGCGGCACAAGGGGCAGGAGGCGCCGGCAGGGCGGGCTCGGAG
>VZTB01003711.1:370658-384681 GCA_013397245.1 Thryothorus ludovicianus
TCCCGGGGCTGGAGCTCGGCTCAGTTGCTGTCGGTCCCTCAGGGCTGGGAAAGGCCGGGCCCAGGCCAGGCCCGGGGGGACACAGGTGGGAGCTCCTGGGGCCCTTTGGGTGTTTAACCAGGGTCAAACAGTGCCAAGAAAAAGGGAAAAAAACACAGTGTGGAGAACTTCTGTGCCTCAGCCAGCCAAAAACTGACAAAAAGCAAAGGAGAGCTCTGTGCCACCATCCACACTGCAGCCAGCACAGGCCGTGTGTGAGGGAAAGCTGAAAACTCTGATCTTTATGTTTAGAAAACAACCACCTCAGACATTCCACCGCATCTCCTTCACTCTCAGATCCAGTTTTAAAGGTACAAAACTTATTTCTGAGCTAAACAGATAAATGGGGATACAATTTAGCATCAACCCAGGACTCCTGGGAGCACACAGCCCACGGCTCCCAGGTTCCTCGCTGGAGTGCAGGGCAGAAACAGCCCCTGAAAGCTGCAGGGGAAAAGGGTTAAAGAGCTTTCACCTTATGCAAATATGCAAGGAATACTTGGAAGAGAAAGGGATGTCAGGAGTGCTGTCGGGAGGAGGGACAGCTGTTTGTTTTTTGTCCTCCCACAGAGTACAACCTATTTAAATATTTACATGTTCTGTTATTAAAAGACTTTCCTTTCTTCCCCGTACTTTTCTGGTTGTTAAGTTATGAATGGTGGAGTTGGAGAGATCTGTAATTGCTAATTCTTCCACTTGTAGTGATGTTGAAAAAAAATTTCTGTTGTTTTATTTACTCAGAGAAATATGTTGGTAGAGTTTTCTATCAGATTTAAATGGTTTCGCCAAGGATTGTGCTTTTTCTTTTAATATTATTGCTTTTAGTTACTTTGTATGTTTTATAATCTTAATAGGCTATCTGAACATGCAGTAAAAGTAGAAAATTTCAGACAGTGCAACCTTGAAGAGAAAATGGTGGAGGATTAATATTAAATGTCATTGCAGAACATTATTAATGCAGATATTAAAGCACTTCTGGATGCAAAAATTATGTATTTGTTATTCATCAATAGCTCTGAATGGCCACTGGGCCCTTCGTTGATTCACACATGGCCTATTCCAGCCTCGGTCACATACTGGGGACCTGTTCTCCTGCAACATCACTGCATCTAGAACTGTGTAACTACTCACAGCATCTATTTGTAAGTGTTAAGGAAACATCAGGATTTGATGACATGGAACATCTCGGGTTGCAGAGCTCTTGCGGGGTGGGAAATGTAAACCAGAGCTTCCAGGGCTCCAGGTGAAAGACTTCAGCACGTGGTTATATTGTGCTTGGGAAGTAATCTTTTGAAATCAACAGATCATGGGTGACACCAAAGGTGTCCAGGGTCACTGCTGGACTGAGGCCTTGGTCATTAATCACAGTTTAAAATTAAGGTGTTTCACCTCGTTGAAAAATGAGTTTCACAAGGAATATGTTTTGCACACTGTACAGACCTTCAATACAGTCTGAAAGTAATTTGGCATGAGAGAGTATTTAGTTTGCTAGTAGACAGTGTTTCATGTCCCCAGGTAGTTTTAATTTGTGGGGTGTGACTGAGGTACAGTTGCTGTTTGGTTTTGAGTGCTCTGTGTACCCAAGGAAGCCCTCAGAGTGAAGGCTGCCCCCTTGTTGAGCTGACTGGCAGACCTGACAGACTTTGTCAAGGTTGGCGCTTTGTTCTCCAAGGTTCGCACCCGGTAATTGTTACTTTGGAAGTAACCCTTACTCTTTCCTATAATTACCCATCTAATAATCTGGTAAAAAATGGTGGCAAGAGTTGCAAATAAAAATTGAACAGAAGATGGCTCAGGTGCAGAGCAGCCTCTCGGGGTGCAGTGACTGCACAGGTGATGGCGAGAGGCGTCACATTTCACATTTCTGCCGCCTTCCAGTGTCCCGAGCTGTGCGGTCTGGCCGGGAGCCACAGTTCAACTACAAATCCCAGGGAGCCCCGGCGAGAGCAGCCCCGTGCGGGCGGGCTGGCACCGTGCGGGGCCAATGGCAGCGGGACCTGCCCAGCTCCGTGCGTGTCCGCTGCCCGCGTTCAAAAGCGGCGCTCGCAGCTCGCTCCGGGCTGGGACCTGCCCTTGCCCTGCGCTGCCTCAGGCTCCTCGCCGAGCTCTGGCTTGACGCAGCCGTGCCCGCTGGAAAAAGCCCGCTGGTCCAGCGCCGATGGATGCGATCCTGAAGTGCAGCCCGGAGGACCTGGAGGATTACTACAGCCTGCTGGGATGCGATGAGCTATCGTCGGTAAGAGCCTCTCCCTCCCCGCTAGCCTGCTCACGGTTTGAACGTGCTCGTGTAACTGCAGGAAATTTGCAGCTGTGTCTCTGCAGGCAGCAGTATTTGAATTGCCTTGTGCACCTTCTTTCTTGCCACTTGTAGGATTTTCCTTGGAAAGCTCAGTTTTCTCTCCTGTGTTTTCCCCGACATTAAGAGCCTGGAGTAAGGCTTAGAACAGGACTGGATTATGGAGACAGCCAACTGCATGTGTTTGACAGCATCCAAATAATAGTTTGGAATATAGATTATTGGTTTTGAAAACTGAAAAGGAGCTTCTTATGTCCAAGTAATACAATGAAAGTTCATAGCTTTAGGGCACTGATAACGCTGCTGAATTTCTCAGGCTTTATACACAGCATAATATTTTAGAAAATTTATTCACTGGTTCCCATGAAAACAAAACCGGTATCTCTATCTGGTATCAAGATGCTTTTAAAATACTGTTTTTTAATTACATTCAAATGCTAGTTCTACTAATTTGTTTTGGTAGCAGATACATGCTTTCTGATGAGATTTAGCTAAACTATTTTTGAGTGATGTACAGCTACAAAATGTGGGCATCGTGTTAAAGTGTCCATACAACTTTTCTTTTGCCAGTCTAGTATGCTGATCTTTGTTGTTGTTGTTTTGTTGTTTTTTTTTTAATTTTGGTGTTATATTAACTGGAATTGTGTTCTTGATTTGGAGAAGGAGTTTTGATTACTCTGCTGTAATGAGGGATGTATTCAGTAGAAATAAAAGCTGTCTTTTGCTCAGTAAATTCAGTCAAGGTGCTCTCACCTGCTCTAGTGGTCAGGAGTAAACATCCTCGGTGTGTCCCAGAGGGAAGTGTAAAGCTTTTCCTGAGGACACTCCTAGGAGTGGTCCCAGCAGAGGGCAGTGCTAAAGTCTCCACGCAGCCTTGTTTCGCAGATGCTGTTTCTCGTTTTCTACCTCGCACTAATTCCTTAAGGGCGTAGCAATTAATGAACAGTTCAAGCGCATGTGATAATGATTTTTCAAATTGTCTGAAAATGAAATTAAAAAGCTGGAATAAATGCTAATGGGTGCTGAAAAACAAGCTGTCAAGTACTATTTGTTGGGAGAAGCAGCAGATGTTGCTGCCCCGTTTTTAACGTGGGACAAAGAACTCGGATATCCCAGGCTGGCTGAGCCCAGGATCGCCTCCCCTCAGGACCCTGCACCGCTCTTCTGGGGTCTCTCAGGAATTTGGAGCTTTAGAGGGATTTTGCAGGCTGACTGCTTTGTACAGGAGTCAAGGATTTGGCACAGGCTGCTTTGGGCATGCACAGCACACTCCCAGCTGCAGCTTTCATCTGAGCTGCTGAATAGCCTGCTCGTGGTTGGACCTGGGTAAATTTTAGCAGAAATACTCTCAGTTTCTACAGATTTTTTGCTATATTCAAGTAAACACACACCAAGTTCATTATTGGCTTGTGTTAGAATTGAGCTCACAGACACCTACTTCATATTCCAATGTGACAGGAAGAGGGGAGATTTAATCTCCATCCTTCTTCAAGAACAATGCTATTCATGTATAGTGGGTATTGCATATCTTCCTTGGTAAAACACCTCACTATGTATTTTATATTAATTTCATGTATGTTGTATAAACTTCCTATAAACTTTTCTTTCTACTGATTTTAAGCTGAAGATTTCTGTGCTACCTTTCTGCTACATTTCAACCCTCTGTACACATTTTAAAGTTCCCCTTTAAGTAACTAAGTTTTTGAGATGGTCCCTGCCTCTACAATAACCAGTCTCACCAAGTTCTCCCTACACTGTATGTGTTTTAAAGTGTCTTACTGACTGCAGATGTGCCACATTACATCTGTCCCTCTGGAAAGAGCTAATGAGCAGAGTGAAAAATGTAGGTTTCTTAAGATACTACCACAGACCACATTTTTTCCCAGACTGTGCCAACAAGATTTGTCCAGCTAGTTGAGTGAACTGTAATTTTATTCTAAATTAAAAAATATTATTTACTTCATTTTGAAGTAAGTAATTTAAATTGTATGTGGCTGTCATGGTTTGACAAATGAGGAATTTGTATAAACAGCCTTTGTAATATGGGAAAGAATGGTAATTATTTGATACCTTAGGGCAAATTGTGAAAGCTTAAGCTGAACTGGAATGATATAAAGAAGTTTTGGCTTCTGAATTATAAGAACCAGCAAGATACTTGGAAAAGCACTAAACATTAGAAAATCTAAGCTGGCGCCCACTCCAGTGGTTTCCTGTGTTGTAGCTGTTAACATGTCTTAGTTTTTCCACTGGTTGTAACTTTATGGTAGAACAAACTGTGTGGGAACTTGCAGCTAACTGATCAACTAATACATGCCAATATTCTAATGTTGATTATAAATCTATTCTACTCCAAGCCAACCTTTTAGCATGGAAAATTAACTTGAAGAAAGAATGTGAACTACTGGTTATTGGGCAGTTATCTTGGGGATCCAAGATGGAAACCAAACAGGATGCTGGCTGAATTTCCTTTGAAGAGTTTATGGAGGAAGCCACCTAAACCCACAAATGGATCTTCAGCAATACAGAGAGCCTTTGCTTCCTGCTAGGAGACTGTTGAAAGTGAGAGTTGATTAAACAAAGCAAAGAGCAACTGAAGTGACACATTTTACCTCTGTGATCAAAAGTCTCAGCCCATTTTTCTAGAGCTGTGTTGGCTGAGTGAGCCTCACCAAACGAGGGTGTCACAAGGCTAAGGATAAGTGCATGAAATGAGATTAAATAAGCAGTGCTCCTGGGAGATGGTTGTAGTTACCTGCTTTGCTTCTACTAAGGCTTGTAAAATTGAACAGGACAAAATCTTCCAGCATTCTTTGTTTTTCCTCCCAGACTCTTTCAAAAAGAAAATTTGCAAATCTTTTCTGTGCTTTCTCACTTTGTCTCAATATTTTGTTTAGGTTGAACAGATTCTTGCCGAATATAAGATCAAAGCCCTTGAATGTCATCCTGACAAGCATCCTGGAAACCCCAAAGCAGGTATGTATTCTTTCCTTTGTAAAAACAATCTCTTTCTTTTCCTTCTATTTGGATGGCCAAGATACTCAATTCAGCCTTAAAACTTTATTTTCCCTCAATATATTTTAATCACTGTGTGCCTTGAGCAGGTTCAATTTAAACAGCAAGCTTGTGACATTCTTTCTAAGACTGGCACACTCCTCTGTGATAGAGCAGGAAGATACTTGTTGGGTTTTTTTATTTCTAGGACACTGACTTTTTTCTTTCTACAGTAGATCATCTTTTAATACAGAATTTATTTCTGGAGTGTGTCCCTTCCTAGACCCATGGAGTTGGTGCACTTCCATGCTCAGTGGCCTTCAAGTGCCACACCTGCATCAATCAGTGAATTTACTGCCAGGAGTGAGCCCTGAGGAGCACATAAAATGTGCTTTATTTTCTTCTAATGGAATTTAATGCCTGGAGGTGAAAACTGCTGGCCCCAGTTTTGCTTTGCAAAAAGCAGGAGCCTCTGTTTGCAGAACAGCAGCTGATGCTTGTGTTGATGAGAGGGGGCAGCTCCTCAGAGCTGGGGGGGTTGAGAGCACCTGAGTTATTTGGAGCCAATCTTGACCCATTGGTAACCACAGAGAGCCCCAGGCAGAGCTCACCAAGGCTGAGCTACAAAAAAGAGCCAAACATCAGAGCAGCTTTGCTTGTCATGAAGAAATCTTATATTCTCCCTTTAATTGAACACACCTTATTTACTTTAAATACCTTTCTACAGTACTAGTGAGAGTTTACTTCATGTTTTTTATTTCATCAGCTTAAAGCTTAATAAAGAGTAATTAAAGTGGACCTTTTACTTGCTGAAAACTAATAACAATAGAATAAGAAAACCTAATACAATTGCTCCCTCAGCCTGTTGTCTCTTGTTTGATTTATAGTTATCAATTTTGATGAGTGTTTGGGTGTAGTGTATTTCAAAAGAACTTCCTCTAATTTGTAAACTGGAATAAATGAATAATTGTAATAATAATAAATGACTGTAACTTAGGTGAGTCATAGATAAAGTCTAAATCTTCATAACCCTTCCACAAATAGTAACATGCAGCTGCATCCTTAGTAACCATTCCATGAAAAATTACCCTGTAGGGAAAAGTGAGAGCTCTCTCATGTAGCCTGGATAACATTTTAGCATACATGGAAAACACACCTAATAACGTGCACAAGGTAATTAATCTGAACTATATTTAGATTATTATTCTTGTTTGTCTGTTCCTGCTCGTCTTTTTTTCTCCCTGCTCATGGTTCTTGTTGCTGTGCCCTGCTCTGGCTCCTGTGCTGCTGGAGATCTCAGTGTGTTCCTTCTAAGCAGTGTTGCTCTAATTTCCCTTTTTAAGGTGCTCTGCAGGGGCTGACGTGTGCCTTTCACCTGTGTACTCTGTAGGTTTCTCTCAAATTTAGGAGCTTTTGAAGCTGATAGATGAAGGAACATTTCAGTCCTGATTTGCAGGGGTGTCAATCCACCAAAGGTGCCTTGATCCTAAAGCCACCCAGAACTGTGCAAAGCTGGAAACAGAACAGCATCCCTTGGCCACTTGCTCCTCCTCCTGCCCTCACCTCTGCTTTGCTCTGAGCCATTGCTGGCAGGTCCCCTTTTGCATCTGAGGTCGTTTCTTTGCCAGACAAACGTTGTCTTTAGTGTCCTTCTGCTCTGTGTCCCAGTGGAGAATTTCCAGAAGCTGCAGCGAGCCAAGGAGACTCTGACTGACGAAGAGAGCCGGGCGCGCTACGACTACTGGCGCCGGAGCAAGGTCACCATCCCCTTCCAGCAGTGGGAGGCCCTGAGCAGCTCTGTGAAAACGGTCAGTGGGGGCTCAGCTGGGGCCCTCGGGAGCAGCAGGAGCTGGGGCTGGCCCAGACAGAACATTCCAGAGCCAGGGCATGAGCTACAGTCAGGAGTTCTGCTGCACTGCCGGGGTCTGGGCGCGGGAATGGCGCAGAGAGATTCCTGCACTGTGGATGTTGAGGAAATTCAGAGGCTCATTCACAGCAGGGAGTTAGGCCAGTAGTTTTACAGTGAATTTATGGAGTTGCTGCTTTTATAGGAAATTTTAAGTAACTTCAAGGCTGTTTTAAAATGCTTCAGTTCACTTTGCTTTGATAGGAAACTTTTATTTCTTTTCAAAGTCAAGTTAAAACGGGGACCTTTTTGTAATATATTCTCCTCTTGGTATATTGCTTATCAGATAGGTTTTCATGCTCTCTGATTAAATAAAGATCTCATTTAAAAAATCCAGAAGGTAATTCCTTGAAACCCTGGGCTTCCCACAGAGCTTTGGAGGGGCCCTGCTCAGCTGGTTGGGTGACCTGGGACAGAGAGAGGAATTTTTTGGGTGATTTCCCTCCTGATTTTGCTATTGAAAAGATTTGGTACCATGCTTCTAGTAGAGCTCAATGCCATAGTATTGGATTATTATTTTCCTGCCTTATTAGAGTGAACGATAGTTACAGGGCTACATAGTCCTATTTTAAGGCAGGTGAATAAAAGTTTCCCGTGTCAGTTCTGCACTTCTCAATTCTGCTTAGGAGAGAAGTTTGAGACACTTCAACTACAGCATTATGCCTGAGCTTCAGTGTTTGCTGGAAGTATCCAATAAAGCTTAGTTCAGTTCCAAACAGATGTTATTCCACAGACTTTAGTATTAAATCTTTGCAGATTGCCTTGCCTTTAAAGGGTACTTTGAAGTCAAAGACAGCTTTGAAAATGAACATTTCTGAGGTCACTCAACCCTCTTTATAAATGTCTGAATTCATGACAGAAGAAACTGAACAACAGGCCCTTGAAATTCTGATGTACTTGTACATTTTGTTCTTCATCTCCACCTAACAGTGTCCTCTCCAATGCTGTTTGTGACATGTAACCCTGCTTTCCCCTATCCTATTGACCTGCAGGCTTCTCAGGGTGCTTTGTTTAACCATTTATTGCAGCAATATAAGAAATAAAAAGCAATTAAAAGCCATTAAAGCATAGGGCTTAGTTCTTTGTTACATTTTCATTCCTTTAGTCAATGCACTGGGCTGTCCAAAGTAAGAAGGACCAAATGCTGGAAGCTCCTGACTTTGGCAATACCAACAACATAACTAGTGAGATGTGGACCCAGCAGATGGAAAACAGTGGAGATGGGTTGTTGGAAGGGAGCAGGGAGCAAGAAGATGTTGCAATTCCTGATGTGAAACCACAGCCTTCAAAGAATCCAGACTCCCCAAGTAAGTGAAAACAGCAGTCACAGAAAATTGCAGTATCCAGGGATTGGCCTGAAATGGGGGCTTTCAGTCATGAGAAAGTCTTCTCCAGAACAGTGTGTTTAACTTGTAGCTTTTTAAATGTGGTTTTGGGTTGGGATTTTGGTTTGGGTTTTATGCTTTTGATTACTTACTTAATTTTGAAGTTTTCAGACGCTCGTTCCGCCCAAACCCAAGTTTCCTTGTTTGTTTGCTCATAAAAGCAGCAACTGGAGAAGAAGAAAAAGTGCTTCAACCAAAATGGAAATTTTAGTTTTTATGATATATAAAAATGCAAAGTAAAAAGAGAAGGCAGTTATTTTCAGCTGCTTTTTTAGAAATAAATTTTAAAACGGTTAAATAAAATATTTAGGTTTGGTGTTTTTTTTAATATATTATTCAGTACTTTTGCACAGTTTGCATCTGGTGAGTTAATGAGGTCTAAAATTTGAGATTTGAAGGCTTCTTTTGTATTCAGACAGTTTTGTTTTTTCTAAGTAGTGTATGCACCAGAATAAATGCTGTTTCAAAAGTGTCACCTACCAGTCAGCACTGCCTGGCTGAGGTGTAGGTCAGTGTTCCTGAGCAAAGCTTCCTGAGCACCCTGGGCACCCTCTGTGCTGCCTGATCCCTCAGGACTTTCAGAATCCCAGGCCAGGAACTATTGCTAAACAAAGCCCTGTCATTTCTCCCCAGTTTGATCAAATGGGAAATCAGGGTAAACTGTGAGGGTAGCAAAACCTATTATAATCCCAAGCATTTGTGGAATGCAGAAAATAGATAAGAAAATTCTGCAAAGAATTGTATGCCAGACCGAACAGAAAACTTGATTTTGAAAAGTTATGCTCTATAAATTTGTACTATTTGCTCTTTTTTTGGTAATTAAATCATCACTGTATCCTTTGTAGAAGAATAAAATTTTGAAGTAAAGAAGACATGTTCTTGTTCCTTGTAATGGTGAATTTTCTTTGCAGGCATCTTCTTTCCCATTTTTTTAATAAGTTTTAATTTAATTTCCAGGTATTTGACTGAGAAAAACATCAAACAAATGCCTGCTTCCTTTATCCAGTGGCATATTTCTACATTAATAAATGTTAATATTAAATATATTTGACAGGGTGTGTATACACTTCAGTGTTGATACAGGATTTTGGTAGTGTTTTTGTTTTGGTCCAGCAAAAATTTATATATAAAACTTTATATTGGGTTCTACTTTGAAACTGTGGCATTATCTGTTCCTGTGTGCTGGCCTGAATGAATTCTGGACTACCACCTGCATTTTAGCTCAAACAAGAGATTTGAGCATGAATTCTGCTCATAGGATTCAGTTTGCTGTAAAAGGAAGGTCACATTTTAGTATTAAAAGGCCCCAGATCACTTGCAGATTTATCACATCTCCTTCTCCTTCCTTAGATGAAAGCAATTTGTGCAGTTTTCCTTCGTGATGCTCCTCAGGGCCTGCCAGGGTCCTTGCTGTTCTCCTTTGGACCCTTCCCAGCTGATCCCTGTCCCAAAGGCTGGGGGCTGAGTTCTCGCTCCAGCGTGCTCCTATTTGTCAGGTTATAAAAAGAGCACTGGAAGTGACCACTTCTCTGCTTACTTTTTTGGGGGAAGACTTTCAAGTACTATTTCAGGGAATTTAATTTTATGCATGTTCATAATAATTTAGTTGTCTTTCTCTTCTTCTTTCCCCTCAGGATTTTCAGAGGGGAATTACTGGCACTTGCGTTTCCGCTGGTCAGGCGATGCTCCATCAGAACTTCTGAGGAAATTCAGAAACTATGAGATCTAAAATGAGAAACATACAGGAGCATGAGATTATCCATTCAACAGTTCAGTATTTTTTTATCAGCAGTTATTTGTATTTTGTATTCTTTGATTGTAATGTGTTGTTCCAATCAGTGTCTAAATACTGATTTATCACATGTGCTGTAAGTGTTACAGATGGAGGTTTTTCTGTTCAGTAAGCAAAGCCTTTTTCAGTATTAACATAAAGTGATTTTGTGAAGTTATCTATCATATATATTGTTTCTTGTATTCTCAAATATTGCATAGTGATTTATATTTCTCTCAATAGTGTGATATTTTAAAAAACATACTCTCAGTAGAACCCTGGGCTCCAGGGTATCCTACTCAGAGAATCTTCTGAAAGCTTTATGACAATGAGCTGTAAACGGAACTGTGCTTATCTCCCAGCTCTGTGCTCTGCTTCACTTCTCCATTGCATTGAACTCACTACAGTGATTTATGATGTACTCATTGCAAGCTTAACTTGTAGGACAGTTCTCATGTTATAAATGAAATAAGAAGATTCTTGTTATCCAAGGTCTCTGTGACAGATCAAGCACTCCTAAAAATCACTTGTCTTCTACCTTAACAAGAACACTTTTTGCACCAGCTATTTGTTTTGGAAGGCAGTTCCAGAACTTTACTTCTCCAGATAGCAATTTTTGTCTTCAGATGTGTTGGTGTAAAATGGATCCGCTGTGTGTGTGTGCCAGCACTGTCCTGTGGCTTCACAGCAATTGCCCTCCCTGCTCAGGTGTGCTAGGCATGGTTTTATCAGGGTTTTGTATGGTGAGGAATGAAAAATCAAACTAGTCAGCACTACAGTGTACAAAATCTCACATGAAAAGCTTCTGATACTTTGGGCAACTTTTGAAATTCTGCATTGTTGTTTATTTATTTTGTATTTGTTTTCTTCTTTGCAAACTTGGCTAATATATCAGGTGTTGACACTGTGGTTTTGTGCAGGCAGATAATTCCATCAGCAGCAAATAAAACTTCTGCATACAGCAAAGAGGTTGCTTTCATCTTTTTCATTAAATCCTCCACCCAGCACGGAGATTGCTTTGGAATTTCTTGTTATTTGTCATCTCAGAGGGTAAAAGCTTAAGGAGTCATGTTATGAATCCTGGGCAGTGCAATGGGAAGTGTAACCTGGCAAATCCAGTGTTGTCCCCACGTGGGAACAATCTGATGTCTGTCTCTCCCTGGATGGCTGTGCTGTGCTGCTTCCAGTGCCAGTGCTGCTTGTGTTGGTCCCAGTTTGGAAAAGCTCAGAGTGCTGGTGTTGGCTGATACAGCCACACTGACCCTAGAGTGGATGGCATTGGTACCAAGAGGCAGTTTTATAGCACATCATCTTGAATTTTACATGCTTCTCCCTGGCATATTTTGCAGCTGAAAACATTACAGAGATGAGATTAATAATTCTCTTTTCACATTTGTTAAATGTAACTGGTTTGTTTTCCATCTAGTGCATTTGCTGCTTTACTTCATGCAAAGAAGGAACTGTAAACAATGTCACACAGAAGAAACCCTTAGTGTATGTGAAGGATACCAAGTAATAGGGAACAATTTTCCCTCTAACAAAAGGATAGGAGTGCAGCCAGCTGGAGCACGTTGAATCAGGCAGCAGCCCAGATTCTCCTCTGCCCATTTCAGTTGCCAGTAAAGGTAAAAGGGGGTAGTTGGATGGATGATTTAGCACCTAATGAGCCTGTTTCCCTTGAGAAGTGAACATACAATAGACCTTTGAACAGCAAACTAATAGTTTGTGTCATTAAAACTGATGTCATTATTAGCCAATTGTTGCGTGGTTGGTTTTGGCAAAGAACGTTTGGATGTTTGTTCTGGATGAATAATTGCAGATATTTGGAAGGCTCTTAGCCCAGTAAAAGCTCATGGCAAAAGTTGTGTTTTGCAACAACCTGCTTGAGATCAGTCCTGTAATTTGTATTTACCCTCATGAGGAGGGCAGGTTCTAACTGGTGCTCCAGCACACCAGTGCCACCAATGCAGATTTTATATTCTATTTCTGTGCATATTAAACTTGAAATGGTCCAATTTTCTGTATTTCTTGAGTTTAATGAATCTATTCCTAGCAGAGCAAACCCAGAGTTTTGGAAAACAAGAGGAGCCTTTGCAGCTTTTATTCCCCAAAACCAGTGGGACCTGATCTGTTGGCCAGTAACAACAGTTAACTGGAATGAGTGGGCAGCCCAGTTCTCCTTCATGCTAGAAAGTAAAGAAACAAGCACCTGACAAATTAGCCAGTGTTAGATCATTCAGGGTCCACATCCCAAGCATAAACTGCTCATCTGTTTCTTTAAATATATGGTACTTTTAGAAGTTTTTTCAAGTAGCATGAAAAGATCCAATGAATGCCATTTCATCAGCGCTTTGGCCCCTGCACTGGTGAGCACCAGACATAATTCACGTGCTGAAACTTAAACTGGGGCAGGTGTGAGGTGGATCTCAGGCTCCGTGGAGATATGATCAAGGCAAACAGAGTCAGGTGTTTGTGGTTTTCAGGGGCCCACCGAGATTTTTAACTCTCTTTGCAAAGTGGAAACAGCAGCAAAGGGCTGTCTGTAGGGGTGGGGAACAGCAGCAACAAACTCAGACACTCTTTATTAGATTAGGGCCTGAGAGTTTCAGCTTGGAGGAGGGCAGCTCTCTACAAGACATGGTAAGCTCCTATTTTCTTTTTTAGTTCCCCTTGTGAGTTGCTTAGGGGGGCAGAAAAGGGTCCTGAATGTTTTGGGTATGTGAGGGCTCTAATTTACTGTGCTGTGTTATAGCTCTGGTTGATACAGTATGAAAATAAAGAGTTGTGAGGTGAGCCCAGTCAAAAGTGTTGATAAAACCTGGCCAGTACTGGACTTGTGAAGGCTGAAGAGTTTTCATCTGGAAGCCATGAGACAGCAGATGGGGTGCAGGTGTATGGTGACAATGATGATAAAATACAGAGAATAGGGCACGTTGTTCAATGCTGTGTTTCTAGGTGTTTGAAGCTATTTCAAACAGAAGTGAAGCAACTATTTAGCCAGTCATTTATAGTGAAACTGAATAGCATGGGGGGTTCTGGAATGATATAAAATTGTTATATGTTTTATCTGCTGCTGTTTTACTTGTGCAAGTGCAGAATATATAGGATCATCAAGAACTAAAACATTCTCAGCCTTTTTGTTTTGCCAGTATTTGCCAAGTGACAGTGTAAGAGTTAGTTTGGAGATGAATACAGACAGTGTATGACTTGAATTCTCAGGCTGAGTAATGCTGAATGATAGGTAAGGTCGTTTCTTGATTGTTTGTTCTCCTCTTTAAATGAGATTTGCAAAAAAGGCAGTTTATATGTTCTATAATAGAAGCAAGTGTCCTGATTATTAAAAGAGATAGTGTGTATCTTTAATTTCCTGAGCATGAACATTGCTATCTTACCTTCCCAGCAGGCTCATCTCTCATTTCAGGATATGAAAGTGTAAGCAGTGAGGCTGTTGTAAAGATGATGAAATTACGCAGCAAAAGATAAAGCCACTCTGTAGGCTGTTGGGCTGTGTCACTGTTGGACGGGCAGATGATTATCACTTGGTTTATGCTGGGTAATTTTAGTGCAGCCCGGTGCTCCCACTCCCCCTGCCGTCGGCGGTTCCACATTTTCAGCCGCCGGCGGTTCCACATGTC
>VZTB01003711.1:397938-417113 GCA_013397245.1 Thryothorus ludovicianus
AAGTCTAATATCTTTACCATAGCTTTACAAAAGAATTTAAATTTAAGTTCAAAATATTCTCTTCATTCCCTCCATCCAAAATCAAACTTCTTCCTTACTGACCTCAAAGATTAAGTTTTATCATGGATTGAAACAGTTTTTATAGAGTCCCACAATGTTGAAAGGTTAACTCAATCCAGATTTTTGTACTGAGAAGAAGAACTTGCTGGGTTTCCTCGCTTCCACGTGGTTCTTGCCAGCATCATGTTGACTTCACTTTTCTGAAACACTGAAACTGGAGAAAAAAAAACCAACTGCAACTGATGTTTTTGTTTCTTTCTCACCTACAGTAAAGTTAGTTTAAAGTAGCTGAGTAGACAGAGTTTGCTGTGAGCCATACAAGAGAGAGAGAAGCTGTGGCTGCCGACACCATCTTGGCAACTGCAACTTCAGCCGCGGCTGCTCCGATCCTCCAGCGTTTCAAAGCTGCTTTTAGTTTTAGAGTCCTTTCTGGCTTCGGGAAGCCTGGTGAGTTCCTGGGCAACTAGAAATTCTCTCAACACCCCTCCAGGAAAGAAAATTTCAGCCAGGTCAGAGAAATCAAATCAGCCCAGGCCTGGCCACTCTGGGCCGAGCAGGGCCGGCCTAGGCCCGGCCGGGACCAGGCCCCGCCGCCTCCCTCAGAGGCCGGCAGTGAGGTGAGGTGCCCCCTCCTCCGGTTTCTTCTTTGTTTCAAGAATGTGTCTTTACAAAAAAACCGCCTCATTAGTTGAATTGAACAACGCCACCCCACGACACACCTTCTCCAGCTCTCCTTTCTGGTGCCTGTGCATTAATAGACATATTTCTTGTTGCTAGTGGTAAGAAATGATGAAATCTGAGATGGTTAGAGAGTAGTCCAACAGCTTTGTCTGGAAGTTTAAATAATTTAGCAGATGCTTTATAGGTTTTACCTGGTGTTAAATGGGCCAGAGCCTTGCCAGGTGTTGGAGATACTGCTCTTCTCCAGAGCATGGTCTGGCCTACAGAGCACAAGAGGTCTCTTGGCAGAACAGCAGCGTGGACTTTTCTTTGCCTGAACTAGAAGATTTTGGCATCCTAAATATCTCATTTCATGCTTATTTCTAGCTTATTTTAAGTTAGAAGATTAAAGGAAAATGCACTGATTGTTTTTGTGGCTTCTGTGAAGTCTGATTTGCACTTGCTGTACTGACTGTAGAAGAGGCTAAAAAATTTTGTTTCCAGAGTGCTGTTGGTAACAATTAATGAAGCTATATAGGAAATACTGAAATTAAGAAAAAATAGTAAAAAAATTCTATTACATATTCTCAGCAATGTTTCTTATCTTGGAAATCCTCAAGTCCCCTGTCCCTATGTATCTTGGTTAAAAATAAAAATCCTGACTACTTTCTTTTAACTTTCCTTCATTTTTTAGAAGGGAATAGGCCTTGGCATTTTCTGAAGTTGCTAGTATAATGTGTTGTGTGTCATTGTAGAGTACCATACAATAGAAAAGAAAACCAAAACACCAGAGAAAACAAATTTGGTGCCAAGTTCCTGGGTGAGAGCTTTATGAATCCCTTTGCTGTCCAGTTCAGGAGCCTGAGAGTGAGTCAGTGCCTCCAGACTGCACTTGGCACACAATCAGAACAGCATGGCAAAACACTTGCTGTGCTGAAAACTCCAAGAATAATCCCTGGAACTATACGTAATTCCACGCTTCGTGTCATCTGATTGTTCCAAACCTTTTCAGCTCTAAACTTTTTTTTTGCCGCGCTTATGCCCCCCTCTGCAGCTTTAAGGATTCCCATCCCCCTGCCACTGTGTCCTGTCAGTCATCCTGAAATACACTGGGAGCTTGTCAGGCAGTGCCTTGCAGATGCCTCAGGAGCCCAATAGTGAGCCAAGGCAGTTGCACTGAAGTTCCTTGCACAAGGAAATCCCATAGACAGTTGCTTTAGTGCTGAATTCGGACCATATGTTTTCTAGGATAGGTGAGTGATACACTGTTGGCTTTCTAACAATCTAGCAGGAAATGGATTCTAAAGGAGAGGTTTTCTAATTTATGCAGGATATCTTTGGCTCTGCTTTCTGACACTTATTAGTTTATGTCTGTATACAGTGCACTTAAGGATTTTTAAAAAAAGCTGCAGGTGCTGTGTTCCTGCAGCAAATGGTTGCATTGCAGATGGATGTAGACTTTGGCTGTTTTTCCAATGTCTTTTTCTTCTTACACCAAGAGACTCAATAGTTTTGACATCTGATGAAAAGACAAGATTTTCATTCTCTTGAGGTTGGTAGCAGTATTAGGAGTGCACAGGTTGTTGCTTTTCTGGCTGTTCTGGGACACAACTGTGTCTTGTAACACATGCTTAACATCCTAAGTGTTGTAAGAGCTGCTGGTGTACAGGGCTGAGATTGCCTCCTGGAGAGGTTAATCTCACTGAGTGTGAGGTTATACAGCCTTCTACCAAAATATCTCGCAGTGAAGGCCCCTGCTGTAGTTAGGGGATGTTATCTTGGAGTAGACAAATGCCTTAAAATTTTAAAGAAAGGAAAGTGGAATGTTGATTCTTATTTTTTTCCTGAGGTAAACATCAGATTTTGTCATTTTAATGAGCATGGTCTGGAAGGACCATGGTTCACTTAGTAAGAGGAAATGCCAGAGAAAATCCCAGGATGATCTTTACTGGCTGTGAATTTTTCTTTCTATCACCTCTTATCCTTGCCTTAATTAAAAAAAAAAATATATAAAGAATCCAATTTAAATATTGATTAGCCAGTATGGTATATAGCAATAAGGAGAGCCTGGTAAGCTAAAAACATGTAGTCAGATTATCAAAATAATTTAAGATCTTGTAGTTTTTGCTGCATTGGCTTGCCAAACTGTTTCTATCTGTCTGCTTTAAGGAAGTTTCAGGAAGCATTAGAATTTTACTTAAAAAATATTGCTGGAATCAGCAAGTGAGCCCTTAAGTGAATTATTTATATCTTAGAATATAATTGAAATTTTCAGAGACAATAGTTTTTGCTGTTGACTTTCAGTTGATGATTCGTTATGGGCCTGACTCAAGGCTAAAAGCTATTATTGGCTTAACTGGCTTTTGAACTCAGGGCTCAAGCAAAGAATAAAAATGCTGATGTTAGGCAATATGCTAAGGGTAAGAAACAAACAAACGAGCAAAAAAACACAGAACAACCCAGAACAGGCAAAGTCATGGCACACAGATTCACATTTTGTCTGACCTCAAAAATGGGCTTGGATTTGTAAGAGTTTCCAAGTTTGAGAGTGCTCTGTGGTGGGATTCTGGTGTAGTGCTCGTTACACTAGCACAGCACACTAGTACCCTAGTGCTACTATACTAGACTCTAGTAACAGGAATTTACTTTAATTTCGACTGTATATTTACCTGCCAAAATTTAGAAAAGACCTGATTATTGTAGGTAATGTGTAACAGGACAGGCTGTGCTGTGAGAATGGAGAGCAAGCAGCAAAAAGGTTTAATTTCTGTTTTGAGTAAAGCAGGTGCCAACACCCTTCTGTCAAGGAGTTGTGGGGAAGCCACTGCAAGGTTAAAGCATGAATATATCTGCAAAGAAATAACCCAAGTCAGCCAGTGATTGCTTTAGGTCCCAGTAGAAGCATGAAGTGCTGTCCCTGTCTGGTTTACCTGTTCCCTTGTAAGTGATGTCTGTCTGCCCAGAGAAAATTCACAGCAGCTGTTTGCCACTGTTGTGATGGATTTCTGGAAGTGCCCTTATTTTGGGAGACCTGTGAAAATATCAAAGATAAGGGTTGGTAACCAGCACTGTCATAATAATTTATCTTTTTTTCTAATGTGACTAAAAAGCAGATTCATTTAAATATTGGCCAAAGGTGAATTGCAGATGGCAGAAAAGGATCCATCTTTTCCAGAGATGTAATGATGAGGCTTGATGCAATCCCAGTGGAGCTGGAGGACAGTATCTTGTTGAATTACAGGGCTTTTTGAAGAAGGGCTGGACACAGGAGCTGTGTGTCTCAGGCTGCAGCAGCAGGGGCAGCCAGGGGATGGAGCTCCCATGGAGCAAGTTTGGGAATGACAGGAATCAGAGGCCTTCAGAGCAAGTTACTGGAACTGGACACAGAGAGAATCGCTGGCAATTCCAGTCTGGGAAGTCTCAGACTTTATTTCCTTGGTGCTTGTTAAAAGTGTCTAAATGTTACACGTGTAAAATGTGGGCAGATAATTTCCTTTGACATTTCTGGAGTTCTCTTTACATTCATACCAGTGAAAGGAAAAGTGTCTTCTGGTGATTCTGATGTCAGGTTTCTTTTTTCTTTGTCTTTTGGCTCAGAATTAAAACTGAAAAATCAGTTCATTCCATATGCTATCACCTGGCTGAATTTGTGAGAACTTAGTTCTGCCCCTAGTATCATCTGTAATAAAAGTAAAATTTGGCACTTGTGTAACCTTTAATAAGAATGGCAAAACCCTGAATTGCTTTATACTTTAATTCTTTATTATTTCTCATTTTATCTTTGCTTGTAAGTGAAATGTGGACAGCTCTCCAGATCCATTTCTACACCACTTGCTGTAGAAACCCCAGCCCTACTGTGCTGAATTAAATCAGGGTTAGGTTCACTGGAAGGTGACAATATATCTCTTTAGCCTGCACGATTGCAGAACCTTATTACTTCATTATGCAGCAGCAATGGTTGTAGTAAGTCTTGCTTTAAAAGGACAGATATCCATTATTTGTGTATTTGAAATCTTTATTGGCTAAAAAGGCTTTGCCAAGCTGTGTTTTATGGGAAGTTGAGTTACTGCAAAATTTAAAATGTCTTTTATTTTGGGACAATAATGGGTTGCAATCCAAGTAAAGCAGTTATAATTCCTTGTTGACACACACACATTTCAGGCTAATGGCCTGAGCCATGGCCCAGTGAACTTGGTGAAAACTATTAATTCATATCAGTAGATTCTGGATCAAGTTCCTAATGAATGATTTATTCACTTTAAAGACCTTACTTAGCTTTACTTCCATCTTACTGATTTCAGTAATAGGCTTTCTCAACTTAATCTGTCTTGACACTTAAAAAATATTTGTTATTGCAGGGTATAAAATAACAAATTGTTTCACTTCTTCCTGCTGTTAATTTCCTGAAATTTTAAGAGCTGCTGTGTATGCTTTTTGTTCTTAAGGTGCTTATTATAACCCCTGTAATTTGGCACATGGAATAAGATACAGATATTGTGCACATAGCATTAATGTTTTTATTTGTGATAAATTCAGTCGTGGAATTTAATATTTTTGCTTTAAAGCTCCTTTTTAGACTAGTAGGGGACTTTTATTCAATGGTATTCTAATTCAATTATCCTTGTATTTTTTTAACATGTGATCAATGTAGAAATCTGTGAGTGAATATAAGGAGTTATATGTACTTTAAGTCTATGATTTTACAGTTTATGTAAGTATCAGCATATTTTTTTCACAATTTAGAAATGGGGAATTGGAAAATTTAATTGTATTTCTTGAAATCCTAAGCCTGTTATGAAACAAGTTCATACTCACATAAGCAGTCTCTGGGCTCTGACAGAAGGCAATTTTTGTAGTCATGGTTAATATTGGCTTATTGCACTTCTCTTGTTTTGTACCCAGGTGAAATGTCAGCAAAAGTGCCAAACATTAAACTGAAAATTGATCCTCGGAATCTGCAGATCCAGACATTTACAGTGGAGAAATTACTGGAACCACTGATAATTCAGGTATTTTAGAGCTGCAGAAAGTAAGCTGGGTAAGCAGAGAGGGAAGGGAATGAGGCTGAGAGTCACACCCACAGCTCCTCTGCACTTGCACTCAGGAGCTCTCCAGGGGTCTGCCTTCCAGACTTGGTCATTCTCTTGGCCACTTCCAGTCCCAGCCAGTCTGCCACAGTAAATGCTGCATGTGCCCCCTGGTCTCCTGCACAGTGTTATCCAGGAGATGCTTAAATGTAGAATATACTGCAAATGGATTTCCAGTGCATTAAATAAGTAATGCTTTAAAAATAAAGTTGTATTTTCCCCATTTGAAGCTTAGCCTCTTCCCTAACTCATCAAATTTCTTTTCTTTTATTAATTATTCATTGTCATATTTGAATTTTATTTTTTTCTTTTTGGTCTTTTCCTCCCTTACTCATTTTTCCCTTCAGGAAGGTCACATTCCTCAGAAAGTAACCTTTTCTTTTCTATCATGACTTCATTTTCAGCTACTATTAACTGAGCTGCCTGTCTCTCTCATTTTGTTTGCCTTTGTTTATGTATTTTTGCCTGGATGTGATTGATGGTGTAAAAACTCTCAGTTAACAGGTCAGTGGCTTGTGGAAGTTGTCAAGGTTATGTGGATGGGTTGTAAGATTAGTTTCAAAGTAGTAAGAACAGATGTCTTGATACACTGAATTTAAAAACCTTTTGTAATCCAGTAGGTCAGACTGTGCTCAGGCAGCTGCAACACTGGCTGTTTTTAGAGGAGGTAAAGAAAAGTAAATTTTGGTTTGAGTTTTGCAGGATCAAAGAAACCTGACAAATGAAGAAAGTGCAGCTCCAGAACAAAACAAAGGAACCATCTAACTTTTGGGTTTTTTTTCCTCCCCGCCCTTCTCAACCAATAGAAAGCTGGAGGCTGTTCAAATTGGAAATGCTTTTGTTCTAAGAGAATATTTTTACTGTTTTTTCCCCCTCTCTTAAGCTTAATGCTTTGCTTGTTCCAGACCTGTGGAAGGAAAACTTATGTTTTTAGTGGATCCTTTGAAAGAAAGTGTTGAAAATATAAAAATAGGGATTAAATCTCATACTCAGTGAAGGATGATTGAGAGGCTGGACAGGTAATAAGTAGAAATTAATCTGTGATTAGAAAGAGAATCAGACCAGTCAGATAAAAATTATGTTCTTGCCAGATTCACTTTAGAAACTGCTGCTTGGAATGCAGTTTATTTTGAGATTTCTTCTGTAATTTATTCATTTAATATTCTTGTAATTCTGTGGCAGGAAAGAAACAATGGAAGTGCTTGAGGTTCTCTGAAGTCTGTCATAGCCTACACCAAGTCTTAGGGCAGTCATTAGATTAACTGATTAAAAATCAAGGCAAAAGCAGCCTGGGGAGTAACTAGGAAGTAGTTGTGGAAATAGCTGCAAATCACTCACTTGACTCTCTTCCCTGCAATGTGCAATTGGCAGTGCTGATTTCTATGAAACTCTGAAAATAGCACAGCAACTGTTTTGTGTAAAAACCCTCTGTGAGTTGGCAGCTTCTCTATCCTTGGAATAAAGCAATGTCCCTACATTTCCCTGGGGATTCCCCTCTGTCTGTGGCCTTTATTTTGTTCCAGGTATTTAGAGGATGTTAGTTTTGAAACGAAGGTCTCTCAGTCTAGTTCTCAACCAATGCATCTGGCATAATTAAAAAAGGTAGTTGTCAATGGTTCAGCTGACACAGTGTGTAGAAAAATCCCTGAATTTTGGAGTCCCTTGGATCACTGATGAAAAACAGGCAAGATGAAAGGCTTGTATCTCACCTGTCACACACCACAGACGTTTGCTCACAGAGAAAACACACACTGTTGGTTTTAGTTCTACGTATGGTGAGTTTACCTTCTGCTCTCTGGGTGGGATTGGCCAGTGTTTGTCTGTATGGGCAATACTTTGGGTCTGAAACAGTGGGCAGGGGTTCTGCTGTTGTCATTGGGTCACTGAGTTCATGTCTTGTTGTTCTCAAATGTCCAGGGATTGACATCTAGTTACACTGAACTACATTGTTATCAAAAAAGGGTGGCTTAGAAACCCCTTGTGCCTTTGGCACAGCTGTGTTGCTCCTTCCAGAGCTGGATGGGGGGACCTGCTGTGCATGGAAACAAGAAGGTGTTCATAACTGGGAAGTCCATGAGCAGGATTAATGGAAATGCATTTTTCTTTTATAAATATATCAGTGACTGTGCATTCTGCCACAGCAGTACAAGCACTGTGACAATGGCACACTGTATTAGTCTGGGGTTCAGTTCTTTCTGGATAGGATTGTATAAAGTTTTTACATTCCTTGTTGGGGTTCTGTGTTAGAGAATTCAGAGTAGTTTTTCTGTTTTCTGTGATCTCCATGAGCACAGAGCTATCTAACAAATTTTGACTTGTGTTTGAGATCAGCTGCTGCATCCAGTATTTCCTGACAGTGATGCTGAAGATGCAGGGTCTTACAGTCAAGAGTTTTCATCTACAGGAATGTTTATTTTTTCAATATTTTAGAGTTTGTTTTGTTTCCTTTTCTGAACATATTACCGAACAGTATAGAATGATATTTTACATTAAAAAAAAAACTACAGCAAAAACCTGCAAAGAAAAATGCATTATTTTCTAGTGAAATAGTGATTAAATGCTTAAAATTTAAAAAATACTTTTTATTTGATAGTTTTTTTGGGCTGCTTCTAATTTTTGATGGTGTTTTTTGCCTTTCTTATTGGAAGTATCAGCCTGTAATCTCTAACGCGTTCCTAAAGATGTGGTCATTGAAACTGCCTTACATGTTCTAAAACTGACATTGGAGGGTTTTCAAAAATAAACAATAAAGATTTTTATTTCCAGTGCATTCTCTACCAGCTGGCTGATTTATGTGCAATAAATAATTCCATTTTCTTCCTTTGAGCCACTGTCAGAAAAACACCCAAGCCTTCTTTAACGATCTGAGCCAGAGTTATTTATGTAACCCTCTCTCTTGTGACATGCCAAAGCAGTTGATGTCAAGTGGATGGTCCTTCCCCCCCTCAAATTGCACAGCAATGGTACAGGGGTCAGGGCTTTTATGTTTCTAGATGTGTTTATATAAATGTTACCTGGAGGATATTTGTCAGTTATGTTTAGAAGTAATGATTCATGAATTCATGGACAAGATCTGAAGATGAGCTAAGGCACATTTAGCACTGTACTATCTGTGTTCTGGCAGACAGAACAGGATAGGAAGATTAAAAAGCATCAGTGACCTCAATGAAAATAAGGTGTGCTTTAAGACATCTGAGTAACACTTAAGGAAAATGTTTTGGGTGTCTTTCCTTACTATTACAGCTCAAACAATGCCTTAGAGAATAATCTTTCAGAAACATTCTGTTGGGAGTGTGGAGGCTGTACTCAGCTGATGAGGAATGTGGAGTAGGACGGTCTATAAAAATAAGTTCTTTATGGATGTTGAAGTGCATTGGTAAAACTACAATATGGACTAAGCTGCAGTAAATCTCAATTCTGAGCAAACTGATGTACAGTTCTAATGTTGTGAGCACCCTGAAGAATTTGGAGGTGCTGAGCTCTGACCACTGGGATACACCTTTGTAAGGAGAGAAAGCTTTTTGAAAGGTGTCTGTATTCATTTTGGGCACTTGTTCTGGGACACCTTATGCTGGAAGTATGGGAAGAACCAGCACTTCTGGGGAGGAAGAACATGTGGGTGCTGGCTGACAGCAGCTGAACACGAGCCAGCGTGTGCACAGGTGGCCAAGAAGGCCAGTGGGAGCCTGGCTTGTGCCAGAAATGGTGTGGCCAGCAGCACCAAGGCAGAGACTGTGCCATGCTGAGGCCACACCTCGAGCCATGAGTTCAGTTTTGGGCCCCTCATGACAAGAAGGACATTGAGGTGCTGGAGCCTGTCCAGAGAAGGGCAGAGGAGCTGGGGAAGGGGTTGGTGCACAAATCTAATGAGGAGCAGCTGAGGGGTCTCAACCTGGAGGAAAAGGGGGCTCAGGTGGCCCTTGTTGCTCTCCACAGCTCCCTCACAGGAGGCTCTGGCTATGTGGGTGCTAGGAGAAGAGGAAATGGCTTCAAACTGTACCAAGGAAAGTTTAGATTGGATATTAGGAAAAGTTCTTTTCCTGAAAGGAGTGTCAAGCATTGGATCAGGCTATCAGGGGACATGGTGGAGTCACCCTCCCTGAAAGTATTCAAAGCATATGGATGTGGTGTTTTTAGGGATATGGTTTAGTGCACTGGGCAATGTTACCTTGACAGCTGGACTTGATGATTTTGGAGGTCTTCTCCCACCTTGATGCTTCCATGATTCCTGCCCTGCTGAAGCCTCCTCAGATAGCACTGGTATTTTTTCATTTTATTATAAGCAGGTTTTAAATCAAGCAGCAGCAGGAGTTGGCATCAGGGTTAATAGAACAGTGACATTTCTGCTAACTTTGCTTTGATACTGCAGAAGGAAGAACAGAAAGATGATGCATATTCAGTAAAATTGCTTCAGATTGAATTCAGTACTTTAGCCCATTCTTGGTATTTATGCTGAGCTTGCCTGTCTGTCTCTAAAGTAGAGGGAATCTCTTTGCTTATTCTTAATTATATATTTTTTTCATCTTAAGAACAATATCAATTCACTCGTAGAACTTAAATCATTACTGTCTCTTATATTTCTTTTAAATGTAGGTTACAACATTAGTGAACTGTCCACAGAATCCCTCTAGTAAGAAAAAGGGCCGTTCCAAAAAAGCTCGTGTCTTGCTTGCTTCTGTGGAAGAAGCCACTTGGAACCTGCTGGACAAGGGAGAAAAAATTGCCAAGGAAGCAGCTGTGTTTAAAGAGGAGCTTCATGGAGCTCTCGCTGATGTGCGGAAAGAGAGTGAGTACATGGCAAACAATTCAGGGAGCACGAGGAACTGCTTTAACCATGCCTGGTGTCAGAGTGAAGCTGGGATATCTGTGGGAAATGTGCTGTGATGTGCAAATGTCTGAACTTGGAGTTGTCTGACTCTATATCCTGGGATACCACCTATAAGGAGGTAAAGTATGAAAGCTGGGCCCCATTGAGAGAAAAAAAAAAGTGTATCAGTGGAAGTTTTGCTGTTTGGAATGTGTTTTTTTGGTTTTTCTTTTCATGAGTGCAGGGTGCCTTTTGATCATTTTAGTGGCTGTTAAGCATGACTAAAAGTTAATGCATATTTTATCTTCTTGAAAAGAACTATTTACCTGAATCTCAGATGAAGGCCTTTTAGTTAAAAATTTCAAACCTGAAATATTGCCTCTTTTGTACATTAGTAAGGATTTCATTTGGGAAGGTTTAATAGTCCAGTGTGGAGGTATGTTTTGAGAGTAGGAGGAAGATGGGTCCTTTAACCTTTATCTTTTATCCTTTAACCATAAGAGTCATCCTCTCCTGATGGAGCTGCTGCACTCAGGTGAGTTGTGTTATATTCTGTGTCCTTCTGACTTAATCTCTCCATTTTGAACCCGATTCCCAGAACTGGGCTAGTTCTTGTGATCTGCAGAAAATGCTGTAGCCATTTTCTTTCAGGCTTTTTTTTATTTTCTTGAGTTTTACTTATGGAAACTGGGAAGATTTGGGTGAAGGCTGAGTCACATGACCGACATCCTAAATGTGTTCCTGCAGAAATCACAAGTTAAATTTCATGTATGTCTTAATTCTATCATCCTGCTCTTACTAAAGATGGAACTTAATCAAGTTTTTCTTTAAATTTAAATTTATTTTATTTGGCCACCTTGCACATGCAGCTGAGGTGGTTTCTGAGTCTCTGCTGTTGTTCAGGGCAGTGATTACTTGCTTTTGGCTTCCTCTGAATCCAGAGATGGCTGTGCTTTACAGTTTGATCTATGCTTATGGTCTCCGAGATACCTTAAGGTCCTTTGTGATTAAGAGCATTATGACCAGCAAGTATCACTGTTATCTGTCACACTGAGCAGCTCAGGCTCTTGCAAAATCATTCATTTTGGAGTACTCCTAAAATGTTAGCCCATCCATCAGAGGCTGATAACACAAGGTGAGAGTAAAATATATAGTTTTATATTGATTTTTATACATAGAGAAATTGAAAATGTGAAATATTTTTATATTACTTATTGATTCTCAGCCAAGACCAGAGGAAAATACAAAAATAAATAATACATAAAGTAGATTATATATACCTCATACATCCTAAAAGAAAGTTAAGTTCTTGTTATCACCTGTCATTATGCAATGATGAAGTGAGTGGTTGCAGCCCATCTCCCTTCAAGGATTTGCCAAACTACATGGGTTAGTTTCAGGAAATTGTTGAAACAGTTGTAAAAAAGGTAGCAGTTTCTTAATTTTGCAGATATTTTTTAACCTTTGAAGCTGTGCACTATTTTTAATTTGTGGTGTGCCACACCATATGAAACTTCACTGCCTGTTATTCAGGCCCCATTCTGCTGTGTTAAATGTCTCCTGTTATTTACTTCAAGCTCTTTGTAGGGACGTGGCTCACCAGCCATGGTTGCATGTGGTCACCTGCCATGCATGTCATAGCACACAGCATTTCATTTTCTGTGGGCATCATTTTCTGTAGTGACTGGCAGGCACTTCTATTAATACAGTCTTAAGTTAATTAGGAAGTTTTGCTCATGGCTACACCTTGTATTTCCTGCATAATGGAATTTTGAAGAAATGCTTTAGATAATTTCACTCGCATCAACCAAACTCAGATTTGTACACTGAGATCTGGAAAGAATAAATATTGTCTCACCTCCTCTTGTGTTTTACCTTGTGTCACGTGCTGAACTTGTTCAATTGGGGATGCAAGATGAGCATTAAACACTTATTCCTTTTGAATGTCAATTGCCAGTCTGAAAATGCTCCACTGTTACTTTCAGAGCTCATTAATTTGGGTCTCCTTTTAAAGGAGTGATAGACTTTTTTCAGTCTGCTTCTGACAATCCTATCCATAATAAAGCTTTGGAGAATAAAGGAGCAAATGAATGGGATAAAAATTATGAGCAGGGGTAATATTTGGTGTGCTTAATTCATCTGTGTGTGATTTGTGGTCTTCAGAAATCATGACATGGGTATGGCTTCGCTGACTACAGCTTGCTCTTGGCACTGTCAGTAGATGAGATTTTAGAGTCTCAAATTCAGTTGAATTCTGTTTAGTGACCTCTAAAAGAAGGTATTGCTATGATGGATGACAGACATGTTAACCTGGAAAAACACAGTGTCTGCTTCCTTTGACATCTGCAAAGCTCTACCAAAGATTTATGGGCTTGGAGCCAGTCATTTTAATAGAGGTTCTCTGCATTTTTCTTTGTTTCCTCTCAAGAAAGTACTTTTTGAGGCCTACCCACATTTGATAACATCTTCTTCTGAAACTCTGCTAAATGGTTCAGCAGGAAGACGTGTGGGTGGTGGAGTGTATGCCTCATCCAGAAATCCACTGGCCTAGTAGCTGAAGAACTACCATCATTTCCTGTTGATCTGATTTGGTGAAGCCTTGTTAGAGGCCACTTATGTCTACACTTTTATTCTAAAATAGTGTAATAAACCCCAAAGGAAGTGTACTGAAAAGCTCTCACTGAGAGGTTCATGTACATGCAGCATTTCAAAAGATTCTTCTATTTCAGTGTTTTGTGGAATAGCTGACCCCTATGCACAGCATGTAAAGAACACTGTTCAGCCCTGAATGCTTCTGACATTAAATATCAGCCTCAAATTCATGTCCTGATTCTGAGATTTAATCAATTTCAAGGCAAAACAGTGATACTGTTCATGTGGTAAAGAGTTGCTGTAGAAATCTGAATTGAAGTCTGCGTTATCCTTAGGATGATGAGTTTTTGCATTTGTGTCACGGTGTGATGGCTTACAGTTCTCAAACAGTTGCATGGGCATAACTGAAATGTTTGGTATTTACTGCCATTGCTGACTGACTATATATAGTCAGAAACACAACAGTTGTTGTCTGCCTTGTTTCCATCTATTGCAGTGTCAGTGTTTCTTGTGTTTAGCTGTTATCATGCTCAAGTGCGTTCCCAGATAAGCCTGTCATCACACAGAGCAGTGAATTGAAAGCAATTTACTTGCTGGAGTTATATTTTGAGCCTTAAGTTACTCTTTAAAAGGAAATTCCAACAAATACTTTGATGTTTTCAATGGCCTTATTTAATGTCTTCTGTTATTAAATTGAGGAGGCAAGAGTTTGATGGCATGGAAAGCACTACCCTTCACTGGCAAGAAATGGAGAGCTTACTTAAAAGGGTGTTTACTATAGGAAGAGTACAGAGATCTTTTGTATTATACCGTGTTCTTATTTGTGTTCCCTCTCCATCTTAAAAGTAAACTTAACTTTCTTAACTTACATGAAGAGGTACATGAGTGTATTCTGCATCTAAGGGACTTCCTTTCTGGGAGGCAGAACTTAAATGGCTTAAAATAATCTGTGCTGCACACTCCTTTCATCAAACCAAGGACAGA
Organism: Thryothorus ludovicianus; assembly: GCA_013397245.1. Classification (NCBI taxonomy): domain Eukaryota; kingdom Metazoa; phylum Chordata; class Aves; order Passeriformes; family Certhiidae; genus Thryothorus; species Thryothorus ludovicianus. The sequence continues at coordinate 412,129 of VZTB01003711.1, forward strand.
TCCCCTGCAGAACAGCTTTTAATATCAGCATCACTGGATCAGATGCCCCTGAGTAGGAAAGGGGGAATGAAGAGGTGGGTGTAAGGCATGAGGGGATGTGTGGTGGTTCTGATTACACGTTAGGAAGAGCTTAGGAAGGATGAGATGTGGCAGTGGAACTTCCTGATATGCAGCGGTGAAATAGTTGTAATGTAACAGAATCCAGTGGTATCTGAGTGGGATAAGACTGTGTAGCAGGAGAGAAATGTCCTGTAACAGCTCCAGAAAGCTACTGCGAGAATCTGAGTTATCACCGTGTTGAATATTAGGAACATGCAGGAGGTATTGATCTGCTGTGCCCTCACACCGATAGTGTCACTTCAGCTGGCTGGCTGAGGCAGAATTCTTTTGTTTGCTGTAGCAGATGGAGATGATATTTGTAGGAACAGAACAGGTGATTGTACTGCTGACTTGCATTGTCTAATCTTGTGTTTTTAGAAAAGAGAGGTTGTTCTGTGCTGTGATGTGACCTTGACTCCCAACCTTCTCTGGTACTTATTCTGCTTAATGTGATAGCTCATGGCTGCAGAATTTGAGGCTGCACGTACCAGTGTAAGTAAGAGCTGATAAGTGTTCTGTTGTTGGTGAAACACAGCTCTGGGACACTCAGCATAAGTAGGACATGGACCTGTTTGAGCCGTTCCAGAGGAGGCTGCAAAGATGACCAGCACCTCAGGAACTGGAGCTGGTCCAGAGGAGGCTGCAAAGATGAGCAGCACCTCAGGAACTGGAGCTGGTCCAGAGGAGGCTGCAAAGATGATCAGCACCTCAGGAACTGGAGCTGGTCCAGAGGAGGCTGCAAAGATGATCAGCACCTCAGGAACTGGAGCTGGTCCAGAGGAGGTTGCAAAGATGATCAGCACCTCAGGAACTGAGCACCTCTCCTGTTAAGACAGGTTATCGGAGCCTCTCAGAACCTGAGGGGGACCTACAAGAGGTCTGGAGAGGGACTTTCTGTAAGTGGGAAAGGCTTTAAACTGACAGAGGGTGTTTTGGATTAGATACTAGGAAGAAATTCTTCTCTATGAAAATGCTGAGGCACTGGCACAGGGTGCCCAGAGAAAGCTGTGGCTGCTTCATCCCTGGAAGTGTCCAAGGCCAGGTTGGATGGGTCTTGGAGCAACCTAGGTGTCCTGGTTTAGGGCAAATTTGGGAGAGACTCTCCAAAGGGGGCCCCTCCAGAAAGCAAACCCACACGGGCCCTCCCCCCAACCAGTCTGGGAAGAATTCCTGGGAGAGAAGTGGAAAGAACCTGTTTATTTAACAGACACAGCACCCCCCAACACACAAAGTGAACAATACCAGGTGGCACCACTCATTCACTGCTCTGAAAAAGATGACAAATTCAGAAAGTCTCTCTCGGGGGTGGTCGCTCTGTTATCCATCCCTCTGGCACTGGGGCAGCTGCTGCAGCCACAGGATGGAGACTTTCGATGTTCCCAGGTCCCAGTCCGGGGCAGGTTCGAGTAGGTCCAAAAAAAGGAAAGGAGAAACAGTCCAGGAAGAAATTTGGACTGTTTAGCTAAACTAGCTAATGAGCAGAAGCAAGAGCAAGCAGAAGCAAAGCAGAAGCAAGAGCAAGAGCCAGAGCGAAAAGCAAAAGCAAAAAAGCAAAAATAGCACCAGGTACTGCCCCGTGTCTGTGTCCCACCAGCCATGGGGGAGAGGCTGATAGCAAAAACCAAAACAAAGCATTCGCTCTTCAGAGACAGTCTTAAAGGCACAGAACATGATATCCAGCAAAAATAGCACACACGAATGGGGATACAAACATCAGAATGTCACCCTAGGACACTGGGCTAGCGGCAAGTGTCCCTGCCCAAGGCAGGGGGATTGAAATTAGATGACCTTTGAGGTCCCTTCCAACCCGAAGCTTTCTAGGATTCTGTATTATAAACCATTGTGGGTTTTTTCTTATTTGTTTGTATTTCTGTTCTCTCAAGTTTGAGACTGAAATGTTGGAAATTCTTTCTACTTTGGTATGTTTGTCCCCCCTTAGTAAATGAGCTCCTATTGTCAACAGTGTTTCTCTGGAACTGTAAAGCCATCAGCCTCTAATAGTGCAGGTCAGGAGTGGGTGACAGGACTTTCTTGGCAGCAATACCTCCTTGTGGGAGGACATAAGAATGGCATAAAATTCACTGCATTCCATGTGCATTTCACACTGCTGCAGCTAAGATTAAAACATGAGAGGAGAAAGCGAGTTGTGAATACAAATAGAAGAGAGAAAATGATGATACTTGGATGGGATTTCCAAAGGATATAGAAAATCTACTCAAAGAAATAAAAGGAGAAAGGGTAATTTTGTTGATCTTTCCTAAAACAGCGAGGAGCACTTGGCTGTTGTCAGTGTGATGCTGAGCACTGTCTCTGAGGGGTGCTCGCTGCCTGCCACTGGCATTGCTGCAGTCTCTGTGCAGACACAGCCTGGCACAAACTGCCAACAACAGGCTCTCAGTTCACTTGCTTTTGAAGGAATTTTCATGGAAGTTTTTGGATATTTTTGATGCTGGATAAAGTGTGTGAATCCTTTGAATTTTGAAAGAATTACCTGTGGCTGAACAGTGTTTTTACATTCCCCTGTGCCTGAGCAGATTTTTGTAGGCATGTGTAAGTAACAGTCATTTGACACAGCAGTAGCTGTCAGTAGCTGATCAGCTGATGGTAGAGCAACATTTACTTTGGGAGTCATCTATCTGAGTGTGCTGAACAGAGTCTTGGAAATATCTGCCTGACAGTAATTGTGTAGCTATGATAGATCCTGGCTTTGGTTCTTTGAATTGCTTATTGTTTGATTGTCTAAAATAATTGAAATACTATGAATGCTGCTGTCTGTCTGAATTCCTATTTGTGCCACTAAAAGGACATTTTTTGGGTTTCATTGTTTGTGACAAATGCAATTACAGAAGAATATCCACTTGATGGGAATTAAAATAGAAATAGATTAAATTGTATCAGATTGTCATGCTGTCTACTGCAATTTAAGAAAGTTTTAACATCACGTTGTTGTTGGAGCTGTCATTTTCTGTTGTCTGTACTTGTAGCTCCTATCTGTCTAGCCTGCATCTCATGGCTCTATTTTAGGGTTATGAATTTATATACTCATCTGGCCATCCCAGCTTATGTCACACTCATTTTTAAAGGCTTGATCATATTCCAACCCTTCTGACTCGTGTTTGCACACAGAATTGTGGAATGTTGAGGGGTGGATAGGACCTCTGAGGGTCGTCTGGTCCAATGGCCCAGATCAGGCAGGGCCAGCAGTCTGCTCTCGACCATGTCCAGTCAGGTTTTTAACATCTCCCAGGCTGGGGACTCCATAGCCCTCCTGACTGGCCTGTGCCACTGCTGGGTCACCTCTCACAGTGAGAAAACATTTTCTGATGCTTACATGGAATCTCCTGTGTGTCAGTTTGTGCCCATTTCTGCACCCCTGCTGCTGGGCACCACTGAGAACAGACTGGCTCCATCTCCTTTTTGCCTCTCTTCAGGTATTTATGGTGTTTGTCACTGTTGTCTGTATTGTTGAATTTCATTTACCAAACCTCACATTGGAGAGCAGTATATTGCTGTCTACTGGCAGTCACTAGCTCCATGGCACAGATTTCACTTTATGTCAGTCAGATGTTTGAGTATATGAGGTTTTCATTCCATTAACTTATATTTGTAATGAGAAGAGCAATATTTGATTCCCTTCTGTGACCAGGAATTGTTGCCCTGATTTTTCCAAGTTTCCCAAGGCACTTTCTAACTGGCTGTTTTCACAGTTCTTAGCTTCTTTCTCACACACACGGCTGTCTTTATCAAAAGTCTGTTTTGATAAGATGAGGTTGTTTTTCATACTTTTTCTTGGTGTCCAGATGTTGCTGAGGGACATGCAAGGACACACATGGACACTTTCTCTTAAGAAGGCTAAAAACTATTTCTTAAAACATCTGACTCTGTATTTATAGTACTTCCACACAGAGCAGGGATTGGAGAAGAAGGCTGACACCTCTCCCATCCCGTTGGTCATGACAACTGTCCATCAGTTGTTTCCACACCAAGATAAAGTATGAAAAACAACCTCATCTTATCAAAACAGACTTTTGATAAAGACAGCCGTGTGTGTGAGAAAGAAGCTAAGAACTGTGAAAACAGCCAGTTAGAAAGTGCCTCAGAAAACTCAGAAAAATCAGGGTGACAAGGAATTATTTAATAGCAAGGACATCGAAGTACATAGTAATATAACAAGTAGTGAATGTTTAATAAAGCCCCATGCTTTGTTGTGTGCAGTTAAGAGTAATAGTGTGGAGGCCAAGGGAATTATTTTAGAATTAAATGATGTTGTAGAACAGAAAGGGAACATCAGGGAAGATGTGGAGCATTACCCTGCATGATCTGTAATAACTGACCTTCATTTCAAGGCGTTGGGGCAAGAAAGAGACACCAGATTTATTGGCAATACTTGTGACTTGCCAAACAACTGACAGAACGTCCATGGCTTCCTTGCCTCTGGGTGCTGTGATGCAGAAATCTGTGTTCCTTTTGCAGGTCGGGCGTTGCAGGAGTCAGCAGAGGCGTTCACCAGTGAGCCCTGCTCCCTGCCCCGGCGGCAGGCCGTGGTCCCGGCCGCCCGCGCGCTGCTGGCCGCGGTCACCAGGCTCCTCGTTCTGGCCGACATGGTGGACGTGGCCTACCTGCTGCAGCACCTGGCTGTGGTGAGTAAGGCTCTGCTCAGCCCAGGCTCCTGTCAGCCACAGCTGTGTCTGCTCAGGGCTCTTCCAGCGTGGAAAACTCTTCCTGCGCCGGAGCCTTGCAGGCCTCACGCGTGTTGTCGGGTTCTCGCTCACTGGTCTGGACTCGGGCTCGTTAATTCAAGCCTCGAGCCCACCCAGAGATGTCAAATGTCGGATTTTATGGTTTTTTTTACTGTTTTTCCTTGCGATGTAAAGTTCTTTTTCCCC
>VZTB01003713.1:0-15096 GCA_013397245.1 Thryothorus ludovicianus
TCTCCCCCGGGCTCAGCGGCGGTGCCGGCCGTGCCCCGAGCGCCCGCTGCCGTGGTGCTTGCCGCCCTTGTGGGAGCGCTCGAAGGAGCGGGAGCGCTCTCGCCGCTCCCGGTGGTGGCCGCGCTCGTGCCGGTGCTTCTTGGCCGCCTCCGAGTGCTCCCGGGACTTGCTCTGCGAGCGGGACCGAGACTTTTTCCGCTTGTGGCCGTGCCTGCCGGCGCCCTTGAGCTCCTCGCGGCCGTGCTTGGCCTTGGCGTGGGGCGAGCCGTGGTTGTGGTGCCGCCGGGGGCTGCCGCTGTGGCTGCGGGAGCGGCTGCGCGAGCGGGAGCTGTAGGTGCCCGACAGGCTGCGCCGGTTGTTGTAGCTGCGGGAGAGGCAACAGTTACCGAGGGAAAAGGAAACGGCAATCGGTGCCTACAGCTCCCCGGGTACTGCAAGGAATCAGGTCAGTCCCTCAGGGATCAGGGAATGTCTCGGAACCCGCCCCATGGAAGGCTGGGGTCAGCCATGTGGGGTTTAAGGTCCTTCCAGCCCCAGCCACTCTTGGGAGGCTCTTTAAGTTGAGCTCATTTGAAAATAAACAGCTCAAACTAAAACCAGAATGCAGCATCTTTTGTCCGCCTTTAAAAGGGACTTCTGCCAATGCCAGATCACTCACTGGGTGCTGCCTTTCTCCTGAGATCCAAGTGGGCAAACTCCAACTTAGATGTGAGCCTGAACATTCTCAGAACACCCCCCTCTAAAGGCAGCAGCTCTTCCCATACCACGGGAGGGGCCGAGCCCTCAAGAGCCAGGCCCCACAGCAGGGAGCACTGACACAAGTGCTGCACACCTGGGGCACTTCCCTCCCCTTCCACGGGCACTGGAATGGGATCCTTGTGAAGATTAACAAGGGAAGACTAACACCAGCCCAGCCCAGCCTCCCCAGTACAGCGCAGTTAGGACAGGCTCATTTCACAGCCTCAACTCCTGAGAGCAGCCCCACCCAGCACTGAGAGCCTCAAGCCAAGCCTCCCCTGCCCTTTGCTGGCCAGCACTCAGTGCCCAGTGCTCCCAGTGTGGGTGTGATCCCATGTGGCACTCACTGCCTGCGGGGGCTGTGGGAGCGCGAGCGGGACTTTGTGCGGGAGCGCGAGCGGGACGCGCTGCGGCTGCTGCGGCTCCTCTTGCTCTCCTTCCTCAGCCTGCAGGGCACAAACCAAACTGCTCAGGCACTGCCAGCCTGCAGGAGCCCAGCCCAGCTCCTGCACGGCACCTGCGAGCATCTCTTGGCAGGTGGGGTTTTACCTACCCGTTGTAAGGGCTCTTCGAGGTTTGCTGCCTCTCTTCTGGCTCTTTTTTAATGGTTTTGGTATTCACAGATACTGGAGATTTCTCCTCAGCTTTCACTTCTCTTGGGGAAGCTACAAATTAAATTTCAAGTCAAAATTAGTTCATTATTCATCTTTTGTTATAAACACACTGTACATTCCTCAGGGACCTTCACCAGGATTTGCACTGAGTGTAGATATGAACTCTCCATCTATTATTTCATCCCATCCCTCCACTTGTATTCACTCCTGGAATGGGATATTCTCAGGGAAACCCTCTGCCCACGAAGGAGGAACAGCACTGGGACCTTCAGAGCACACAGCCATGCTCACCTGGGGCCAAAAAGTACAAACCAGAAACTGCTCTTGTGCCCCACAATACAGAATTGGTTACCTTGGCATTTATTTCCCACACTATAAAAAGGATTAAGCCAGCAAAATGACAGATGTCATCTTTACAGTAATGGCACAAATCTAAATGAGTACAAATAAAATTATCTAGTTAATACACCAGTCTCTGTACAGGCAGCTGGTACAGCCCAGAGATGGATTCACCTCCCATGGAAGGGCTGTTAAGCCCAGCAGAGCTCCTGCTTTCAAACTCTTCCAACATCAGCTCCCTCCTTGCAGAAAACACTTCCCTTGCTCTGTAAGAAATTCACTGCCCAGCCCCAAGACCTCTCAAACCTCAGGACTCTTCAGAAGAAACCACGAGAGCTCAGACAGACTGGCCAGAACAAAACACCAACAATTCCCTCTGCTGCCAAGGCAGTGCTGGGCCTCTCCCCTCCATTTCCTGCCCTCGCTGCTCCAAACAGTCGCCAAGTACCTCAAAACAACCCGGGCAGGGAATTTGCACAGATACCTGCTGCAAAAGGAGTCTTGAAGGCTACTGCAGCATTCCCAAATTAAATCCAAAAAGCCTCTCTTCGCATCACAGAACACACAGCAACTCCTGCTTCACTATCTCATTCTCTCAGGGTGCATGCTATTAATAGACCACTCTCTTATGTGGAGAAATATGGAATAAAGCACCACTTTCCTTTCCAATCTGGCTTCAAGCATATGAGACTAAATCTATGTAAAAACAACCCCATCAAAAAAGGATTTTCTGTTCAGAAAACAGACTTACATGGTTTGGATGCAGGAGAAAAGCCACCCAGTGTTGAGAGTGCTGGAGTTCCATCTGGATTTAAACCTTTTGCCTTCAGTTTTGCCTCCTGTAGTGCCATTTTCCTCTTTTCTACTTCTTTATCAAGAAATTCATAATTGGGCTGTGGAAGTAAGAACCAGGTAAGAAGCTGAACTATATGCAATTGAATTTCATAAATACAAAATTTTAAAATATGCAATTCATGTTTCATCTCATTTCTGAAAAATACTGAGTTGGCTTCTAAGGATCTGTCCAGTAACACAACTTCCAGAATTTGTTCTCTCCTTAGAGGAGCCCTTCCCACTAGTACATCTGAACGAGGCATTCCCAAACTTTTCTGGATAACCAGAACTCAGCTCAAGCTGCACTGAGCACCAAGCAGCAAACCCACCATGCCCAGCTCACCTTCTTTCTGGTATAAAGCTTCAGGGTTGTTAAGCAGATCTCCTGAATCTCCTCTTCCGTGGTGCCAAAGAGCAGGAACCAGTGGGGACGGGTAGGCAGCGGGATCTGAAAGCCAAACAAGGGGAAGATTAACAGATCCCAGGCCGGGTTTTGCTGCAGTATTTCCATGGATTCCCTCGAGGCAGAGCAGCAGCACCAGGAGGCAGAGCTGGGGCAGCCAGGGCTCACCTGCAGGGCCCTGGCAGCGAGGTAAATGCACGCACAGGCGATGGTCTCCGGCTGGAAGCGAACAAACACGTTTGTGCGGAGGCTGTCGTTCATGTAATTCCTAAAAAAACAAAGCAGCACAGCTTGGAACTCTAAGTTTGCTTTTGTTTAGAGGATAACAATACTGGAGACTCAATTGACTTTATTATTTTTTCTGTTGTTATGTTAAAAATGTGATTTCTTTCAGGTTGTGTGGGGTGTTTATGTGTTACTCTGTACCAGTTTGTGCCACTGCCACTGTTTTAAACCCCAAGGCAATAATGTGTACCAACAAATCCAAAAGTGTGGAATGGCCACTTCCTAGGTTAAGTTACCCTGGGAAGTGTCCACTGAGTTCCAATTTAACACCACCAATGGGTTTGTGTTTAAAAATCAATACAGAACTCAAGAGCCACCAGGAAAGCAAGGTGTATTTCCAACCTACCATTATCCAGAGGCTACGTGTGACCTGCAGAGTTCACAGAACTCTGACTGCATTTGAATTTTGTGTGCTTTGAGTCACTTTGACTTCCTCCAGGGAGATGCACCCCATTTGCTCACTGAGTGTTGGAAAAGACCTGTGAGTCAGAACTGGGTCCCCTGGATGGACCTGCCGAGCTCCTGTTGCTGCACAGGGCTGGCACTGCCAGTAACACACACCCAGAGCTGCAGTGACCAGCAGAGCTCCATGGATTTCTCAATTCCCAGTATGGCAGAGAACAGCAGTCAGCCACTGAGGCTCTACACCCCCATGCCCAGCCTGGTGCTAAGTGAACATGCTGCATGCACTGTCACCCTCTGCTTAACTCAAGCTTAAATGTTAAAACCAACTCCAGAAACGCTGGCAGACTGGTCCCCCACGTGTCCTTTAACATACAGCAGGTAGGCAACAAAGACATTGAGAAACAGTTGTAACAGTTACTTCTAGAACCAAATATACAAATCCTGGCGCCAGGACAGAACTAGGAGGTGCTGCCCGCTGGCTTTGGGTGACGGCAGTGAACTCGCTGAGGCTTGCACTGGCTTGGCTGGAGAGAAGGGCAGCCAAAGCAGCCATCCCCAGGTCATGGGCTGAGGTGCAGAGGGCAGAGCTCTATGACTTACCAGCAGGGACTACCCTTCAATCAAAGAGTAGAAAAAAGAACAAAGTTAAATTGAGTTCTCCATCGCTACGCTGGAATCAAGCCATGAAAATAGTAAGCAGAAACAAGCACCACGAGATTGTCCAAATGTGTTTGGGTGGTAACTTACAGCTCATTGCTTTGCATAGGGACCAGCAGGCTTGTTATTTCTGCTACTATTTTCCTGGCTAGGAAAAGAATGGAAAATAGCAACTTACCAGGCTGTCTGTACCAGGGTTTGATTACGTTCACATTCTAGGACTTGTAAATACATAACAATGATCTGAGGAATAAGGAAGGGGGGAAAGAAAAAAAAAAAGACTCAGTTTCAACACATAAAGCAGGAGTAAGGAAGTAAATACATACAAATGTAAAACCAAAATTAAACAGGATGCCCAAACAATGGGGGCTCCTCTCCAAACACACACTCTAAGCTCTTCTGACACCCCACCATGTTCAGACAATTCTTTATTTCATTATTTTTCCCCTATTTTCAAACAAGCCACCTTTACCCTTGCCAGGGAAGGGACTTTTATCCCAGTCAATGTGGCTGTTTGCCCAGGTACTCTGGCAGAAGCTTTAATAACTACAGGGGAATAAAGAGAAGAATTCAGGTCATTCTGACACCTGTGTTTCTTGTTCCACAGCTCCCAGTGATGCCACCAAGGCAGAGTATGAATTACAATTACATTATTATTGAGAACTCACCTTATGAGGATGCTTGACATGAACACAAAATCCCAACTCCTTCAGTACCCTCCTTTCTGCTTTGATTACTTGATTTTTGGTGTTTATGTAGTTCTGATCAAGTATCAGGGGGCTTGGAGTCCTATAGTTTGCAAGAAATAAAATCAAAACTGTTTTGCATATCCAAAAATAACGGCAACTCTGTTTTCCCTTCCAACCAACTAATGGCAACAGAAACCGGTTTTCAACTCCTGCAAGCAAGTTTAAGCATTAATCTTGTGCTGTCCAAGTTTAGATAAACTAGTTTAGTTGCTGCTTCTGGCTAGCTACAGATTAGATGGCTGAGATAAAAAAAAAAAAATAACCTTCTGCTCCTGTGTATGCCAACTGCACTGCTCCAGCTGCTGGAAGGAGTTGGCTTGATGGGGGCACTCCCAAGAACTTTTCCTCTCCGTGGCAGAGGTGGCAGAAGGAATCCTTTGCCAGGCAGGATTTCAAAGCAGAAGCCAGGACAGGGTTCTCACTGGCATTAAAGTAGCACCCCGTGCTCTAGGAACTGCAGCTTCCTATGCTCTGAGGAGCAGCTGAGTGACCCTGCAGAGAAGCCAGCCCTGCCCTGTGATGTGTGAAAAGCTGAGTGAAGCACAGAATCAGCCTGGGACTCTGGGCCTGCTCCCCTCTCCAGGGGTACCAGGGATGATCCTGCTGCTGTTAGCATTGGCAAAACAACAGCTCATCTCAGAGAGAGATTTCAAACTGCAGCACTGCCCATCCTAATTCCTTCCAAATCCAACCCCTGAACTGTCCAGAGCATGTTCAATCACAATAACCTTCTGTACCCTTGATGCACAAGTGTCACACTCCATTGCATATTTGCTTTGTCCGTGCTTAGACTTGACCTTTCAACATTCCACATGGGATATTTTAATCCACTTCCTCCTGAAGACAGACCAGCTTTTTCCCTGGAATATGCCTCACACATTCCACGTGCTTTCCAAAGCAGAATAATGTTTTTGCAGCTCATTATTCTCTAATAAACCACGGTCTGTGTACACGATTCACCCCAAACACTGGTGACAAATTTATTTTACATCACCTTCAAAAAAGAAAAAAAAGTAATGCAAAGTGGATTCAAAATACAGCTTTTGTTGTAACAGACAGAATATTTCACTGCCAACTGGCAAATTGCATGAGTGGATCACACTTCTCTTCCCTGACAGGTCACAGAAGAGAGAGAACACTCAAAAAACCAAGGCTCCCACCCCAGGAAGAGTCAATGTATGACAAGGCTGGAATAATCCAGTTTGTGCCACGACCTCTGCTGTCACCTGGACAGGCACTGCTGGCCATGGGCAAAGGACACACCAAACTCTAATAAAAGCACCTTGTATCACCATGCCCCTGAGGCATGAGCTGTCCCTGCTCCTCCCAGGGGCTGAGATCAGCTCCCAGCTCTGGAATGAACTGCAGCTCCCTGTGCCAGGATGGACCTGCAATTCAAGCACTGTCTCGTTAGAGAAAATGGCAATTTTTCCATGTTCCAGCAGAGAAACTGCTCTAGCTCAGTGTTACTCTCACTCATCAGGGCAAGTTTACAAAGTTTTTCATTTCAGCTCCTCTAAATAAATCCAAAATGAGGAGATTTTTTTCTTTTGTTTATGGTTGGTTGGTTATCTTTTCTCCCCGTAAATTAACTGAAAAAGCAAAGCTTTTCAAGCCTCTTTAGGGTAACTACTTCAGTGAGGAGCTGATTTTGTGTGAACACCTCAGCACCAGAGACGGGCTGAACAGTGCTCTGGAGTGGGACAGTGGAACAAGCAAGCTGAGCTCTTCCCATCAGCGAAGCTGGTTCACTTCCAGTTCATTCCCACCATATTTACTGGTGCTGGTCACATTTCCTTCAGTCCTGCTCTCCACAATTTCCTCTCGAGACCCTGGCACTAACAGGATCTGCAGCTCAGGTGTGCAGGCTGTTTGTCAGCTGGGAGATCTGGGGTTCACCACTCAGCACAGCCATGACTTCCAGCCTAGTGAAACAATCTCCAGTGGGACTGCTCAGATCACCCACCAGCCCACCTTCCACACATCCCTGCATTCCCTGAGAGCCCTGCAAGGCAGTTAAGTGGCTCCAAGTGCAGCAGGACAGGTGGGAGCCTTTCCTGGACTTTAAGTTTTCACTGTCCTTGCACAGGGCCAAGGGATCAGCACCACCAGCTCACACTTGGCCCACGTTCCACAGCACAGGGACAGGAAACCCAACATGCCAAGTGTGCTTGGCTTCACTCTGCTGTCCCACATCCCTCTGCTCACAACTCCTACAGCCCTAATGAAGCCATGAAAACATCACTTTATCCAGACAGGACTTCCAGACAGATACAGCCTTTTATCCACTCAGGAGAAATAAAAACCTGCAGGAGACTGAGGTGTTTTACTGCACCTTATTACTGACACAAGTCAGGCTCTCGTTGATTCACCAATTAATTACTTTTGCCATCAACTCTGCAATGTTGGGAAACAATTATTTACAAGTTAGAGACTTCAGAGATTCCCCTTTGAAAAACTTCTTTGTTTTCTGCTAGGAAAAAAGAGGAACTTTGCCAGTCCATTTGCTGAACTTAATTCTCAGCCCAAGAATTATCTTAGGGCCAAGTAACAAACAGGAGAAAAAGAATTTATTGGCTTATATAGTAAATATAAGCTTCAAGCCTTGTATAGCCAAGGAGTGTTGCAAGTTCCTGCTTGGAATCTGTTCCTAGACCAGCACTGGAGCTCCAGGCAAGACTTCATCTTTAAGAACAGAGCACACAGTGGCCCCTCTGGGAAGTCAATCCAACACTTAAGATGCAAAACTTGATTGGGATTTAGACCGTGTAACAACCCAGGAGATTAACACACATTGCAATGTGTTCGTAACAATAAATAAATTACAAATATTTTTTTTTCAAAACCACTCTGACAAATGAGACCTAAGTTCTCCACACAGCTGCAGCTTCGTTTGGTGTAATATTAATCTTTGATGCCTTTGGCATGACTAACACTTGGAGGAACAGTGCCCTGTGTGGGGTTTTGCTCCTACAAAGCCCTTGTGACAAGTACAGCACCTCATTTCGAGGAGCAGAGATCTGTTTTGCTGCTCAGTAAAAGAACACCAGCTCTCTGTTTGTCTCCAGGGTCACAGGCACAAGCAGCACAGGTTTGCAGGCAGTCTGAAGGCACTGAGAACGTGCCATCAATGCAGCCCCACTGCAGGGCCCCAGTGAGGAACAGCTGACTGAGCACCTCAAAGCACCACGTGAGATTACAGCACCACACGAGTCACATTTCCAGTCTCAGGACCTTCTGCAGCTTTCAGGCACAGTTAAAAGAAATAAAATCAACTTCAAACTACATTCTACAAGTTAAACAACAGTTGCACTTTGCTCAGAACACAGAGGTTTTGGCACACAGTTATTTAAAAAGCAGTTTTTCCATAGTACGAGCTTTTCTCCATGCACACAAACATTTTTACATGCAGTTCTACATCACATATGCTCGTCAGAGATCCCAAAGAAAATATGCTTGTCCAAAACACTTATTTAGCTTTTTCTTACTTCTCAGCATTAGAAATACCACCTCAGTTGACTACGTGTCTCATAAAAAGAAAATTCCAGTGCAATTCCCATTTCTGCAAACAGGTACATAGAAGGGACTGCTTACATCATAATTGATAAAAATGTACAAAGTCAAGACTTCCGCACTCTTGTTTTACTGTGAATTCAAACTGCAATTATACAGAGCCAGAAAGTGGAACTAAGAACCCAAAACTGGTTAAGAAAGAAAGCAAAGCCTACCCAAACTACCCCAAATTCGTGTGCAGGTTAAGAGCTTCAGTTAACAGAAATACTAGTCTAAAAAAGAAAGTACAGCAGCCTGTTTCAGTTCTGGGTTGTGTGTGAGAGACTAACTACAGCCTAAGTGTTAGCTTCAGTAAAAAAATAATAATAATAAAAAAAAAAAAATAAAGAAGGGGAAAAGGGGNAAATTAAAAAAAAAAAAAAAGGTCAAGCTAGTATTCTAAAAACCTGGACAGCAAAGAAAAAAGCTTATAACAAGATACAGGAGTTCTTCCAAATGGTTCACCAGCGGCCAACCTGTTAGTCCCCCGATTCCAGTGACCTATGCTCAGAGCACTGGCTTCTCCTTGGGGATTTTCGATACTTCACTCACTGTTGCCATGACGACAGCTTCATCTTTATGTACCACTCCACATCACCCAGGCTTTGGTAAATGTAGCTGGTCGCTGTATAGTCGGTTGCAAGGGAAAAAAGAGTTGAAGTTAATAACGTGTACAGGTGATGGAATTGTCAGCTTGTAAAAAGTACAGAAAAACGTTTACATCCTGCTTGCTAAAAAAAAAAAAAGGGGGGGAAGGGGGGTGTGTGCATGTCTGAATGTCAGACTGCAGCATTTTTAAGGTTAATTTCATGCAGATTCACTCAGAATCGCAGAGCAGCAATACCCATTTCTCCCGAAAATAATGGGTAGCAGTGCACGATTTCTCTGGACATGATGCACTTTAGGCACCACGTAACATGCACAAGTTGGGATTTGGAACAGGCTAGCTGGAAAGATTTAAATTCACAGGTTAAGTTCAGTTTCTCTGATCCTTCACACAGCACAAAGAAACAACTAATTTGTATTCTCGTTGCAAAGAAAAAGCAAGGCATATGATTAATTAACCTTTGCTGCCTGGACGGAGGCCAGAACGTTACTAATCACTGAGCCTGCTCCAGGAATTCCAATAACCAGACTCCCTTAATATCTGTGGAAGACAATCCCACTGAATTCACACCTGGCAGAACTTCACACAGCTCTCTCAGGGCCATCAGGGAGCACAGCCTTAAAGGCCAGACAGAACAAAGCTCAATTCCAAGCTGTAACACCAACTCTTCCCTCCTGGATCCAGAACTAACTAGGACAACACCACGAGGAGGCAATAAAAGCCAAAGCTCTGGCTTCAACAGAAGCATAACCAGGATAAAGACACCAACAAACAGCTGGCTTCCCTGAGGGATTTCTACTCTGTTTCTCAGAAAAGCTTGCCCAACACGAGTTTAAATTCCTGCTGTCAGCTGGTGACACACGGCAGGGAAATAAAGTGTGAATTAAACGCTGCAGCTGAAAACAAAATCCTTTTGTAACTGCACAGTACCTGAAACTTTAAGCAATCAGGCACCAGAAGCAAAGCTGAAGTCTCCAAACCCAGATTGTGACACTGCTGCCAGAATTAAGCAGACTTTGTGTTTAACAGCAACTTAGAGAACTCTTTCTCTTCCACCGTGCCTTCCTCCTTTCAATGCATCAGGCATTTGCTTTACACACAAAGAGCAGCAACAGGCACTCAGCACTGGGACAGCTTTACCCCACCTGCACACGGCCAGGTGAGCCCCCACTCCACCTGTGCAGGCACCAGAACAACGCAGCTCTCACTTCCTGCACCCAAAAATGCCCTCAGCCTCCCAGACTCGGTTACACATTCCTCACCACTAAAGCTGCAAACGCTGCAGGCCAAACCAGGCCTTTTTCTCACGTACTTTCTAAAATGCCTTTTTCTAGAAGGCAACATTATCACCACTCAAAGTTCAAGTCTTTCTCAATGAATACTTTCTTAGCATCACAACTGCACTTGGGCAGCCACAGATTAACGAGAAAACAGCATCAGGACTGCTGGGTATGGTTAAAAATCTGGAGAATACGCAGCAAGTCATTAACTGGCTACTCACACCTAAGACTACCTTACAAGAAATACAAGACATCAAAAAAATCAACAAACAAACCTGGAACTACAACCATGGTCCTAAAACTAGAACCAATACTTGCCAATCACAACTCGTAGCTAAATCAACAACGAAAACGGGTCTGCCAAGTGAATCAAATCAGAAGCAGCCGAGATTGCACTGTACTGCCTACACAGCAGCCAACGGGCACTCCCTTCTCAACTTTAGGTCGTTGAACTTAGCCTGGAAAAATACTGTGAATTGAGAACTGCAGCGTACATTAGTGATAACAGGTGCTTACGCTCATAACGAAGCTGTTCTTACCTTTTTGCTCTTAACTGCCGCAAGTGATGGAACACGTTGATCACGTCCCTTATCCGACGCGGCGCCTCTTCGATTTTGGACGCGAGATTGATGCAGGCCATGGCAACAATCTGAAAAGAAGCCCCGTTTCCGTTAAGCAAACAGTTTTCGGCCCAGATAATATGAGAATTACGTAACTAAGCAGCAAATCCGCCAGGCTCGAAGCGAGCGGCCTGCGCGGCGCGTGGCCGCCCCAGCCGCCCTCTCCCGGTGCCCTCGGGCCGCGCTCACCTCGAAGCTGTGCTTGACGAAGGACTTGGAGTAGAAGAACCGATGGAACAGCACCTGCCCCGTCGCCATGGCCACCTGTGAGGGCAGAGCAGGAGGAGGGAGAAGGAGCCGAGTCAGTGCCCTGGCCCAGGCGCCGCCATTTTGTGTGAGGCACCGCCGCCCCCCCGCNTCCCTGCCCCGCTGGAAGCCCCGGCCAGGGCCCACCTGCGGCAGCCGCAGCAGGATGCCGGCCGCCTGGATGAGCTCGCAGCCCAGGATGCGCAGGTCGGTCTCGCACTGCAGGTCCAGCCCGTCCTGCATGGAGGGGGTGGGCGAGAGCCGCTCCTCGGGGATCAGCGAGTGGTCGATGGTCAGCGACACCTCGGAGTAGAGCCGGTCGCCGATGAGGATGCCCGGGGCGGCGGGGGGCGGCGGGGCGGGCGCGGAGGGCGCGGCGGNCGTGACGCACGCGCCAGCGCCGCGCGCGCGGGGGGCGGCGGGAAAAAAGAGTCCGCGGGACACGCCCCGGGAACCGGGAACGGGGACCGGGATAGGGTGTGGGAATGGGAAAGGAACAGGGAATGGGACAGGCAACTAGGAAAAGGGAACGGGACCGGGAACGGAATCGGGACAGGGAATGGGACAGCAAACCGGGAACGGGGACCGGGACCAGGAATGGGACAGCGAACCGGGAACGGGACGGGGAACCGGGAATGGGAACAGAATCGGGACCGGGAATGGGACAGGCAACTGGGAAAAGGGAACGGGACCGGGAATGGGACAGCAAACTGAGAATGGGGACCGGGAATGGGAACGGAACCAGGAACAGGAACAGGGACCGGGAATGGGACAGGGAAGCGGGAACAGGGATAGGATGTGGGGACAGGGTGTGGGAATGGGAATGGACCAGGAAACCGGGAATGAGAGCGAAAATATGAACGGAACCGGGACGGGGAATGGGAACAGAACCGGTAATGGGAACGGAATTGGGACAGGGAGCCGGGAACAGGAGCGGGAATGGAAAGGGAATCGGGACAGGAGACCGGGAATGAGAGCGGGAATACGAACGGAACCGGGACAGGGAATGGGAACAGAACCGGTAATGGGAACGGAATTGGGACAGGGAGCCGGGAACAGGAGCGGGAATGGAAAGGGAATCGGGACAGGAGACCGGGAATGAGAGCGGGAATACGAACGGAACCGGGACAGGGAATGGGAACAGAACCGGTAATGGGAACGGAATTGGGACAGGGAAACTGGGAACGGGGAATGGCTCCGGAATGGGGAATGGGAATCGGGATCGGGACAGGGAACAAAAACAGGACAGGCACAGAAAGCGGGGGACGGGGACAGGAGTGCAGGAACGGGACCGGGACAAGGGATCGGGACCGGGACCAGGTGTAACCCAGAGCAGAATAACGGGGTGCTATTGTTTGAATAAATGATAAATAACAAATAACGGGGTGCTCGCCGCGGGAGCGGGGTCGGCGCTGGTTTAGGAGCAGAGCTGGGCTTGGATTGTGAGGGGCGATCCAGCCCAGCCCCTGCCTGGGGCGGAGACACGCACAGAACACATCCATAAAATACAAAAATACCGCACAGGTGGGCAGCCAGGGGAAAAAATAAATCCATAAACTTGAGTAAAAATAAGGTGATTGTGCGGGTTATTATTGGCAAAAGGTGGGCTGCGCCTTTCCAGGCTGGAAACGTGCAGCGAAAGTCATCTCCAACTTCACTTATTACGGAAACACAAAATAAAAGCGATCACGCTTTAGCAGTTTTAGCCGTTGGAGGCAATAAATTCACAATTAACGAGGAAACGTTCCCACACGGCGAGACGCGGAAGAACACAGCGGCCGCACCCGCCGGCGCCAGCCGTGTCTCAGCGCTCCCGGACTGGCCCGCGTGTCGCGACATGCCCCTGCTGCCAGCGCAGTGTCTCAGCGCTCCCGGACAGGCCCGCATGTCGCGACATGCCCCCGCTGTCGCGACACGCGGGGCCCCGGGCCAGCCCCGGCGGTTGCGTCACTTCTGGGAAGGGCCGCAGCACCGCCGCGCGCCAGATCCCTCCGCGCCGTCACCGCACGCGCGCGCCTACCGGGAAAGCCCCGCCCCTCCCGCGGCAGCGGCGGCCTCTGATTGGCTGGCTGGGTTTGAGTGGCAGCGGCGCCTGAGCGGCCGCGCCCGCCATGTTGTGTGGGGAGCAGGCGGTGGCCGTGTGCGCGGGGGAGCGGCCGCAGAATCCCGGAATCCCAGAGGCTGGAAAAAGTCTCCAGGATTAGTCCAAGCTGTGATGAATGTTGTCACGAGCCCAGAGCACTGAGTGTCACATCCAGCCTTTCCTTGGACACCTCCAGTGATGGGCTTTCCAAACCTCGCTGGGCAGTTCCAAGGCCTGACCACTCTTTCCATGGCGAAATCGCTGCTGTTCCGACCTGAGCCTGCCCTGGCACAGCCTGGGGCTGTTCCCTCTCCTCCTGTCCCTGTNCCAGAGGCTGGAAAAAGTCTCCAGGATTAGTCCAAGCTGTGATGAATGTTGTCACGAGCCCAGAGCACTGAGTGTCACATCCAGCCTTTCCTTGGACACCTCCAGTGATGGGCTTTCCAAACCTCGCTGGGCAGTTCCAAGGCCTGACCACTCTTTCCATGGCGAAATCGCTGCTGTTCCGACCTGAGCCTGCCCTGGCACAGCCTGGGGCTGTTCCCTCTCCTCCTGTCCCTGTTCCCTGGGAGCAGAGCCCAAATTCCCCCCCGGCTGTCCCTTCCTAGCAGGAGCTGTACAGAGCCACAAGGTCCCCCCTGATCCTCCTTTGCTCCAGCCTGAGCCCCTTCCCAGCTCCCTCAGGGATTCTCCAGTCCCTTTCCAGCTCCCTCTGGAATTTTCCATCTTCCTCAGGGATTCTTCAGCCCCTTCCCATCTTCCTCAGGAATTCTCCAGCCCCTTCCTGGCTCCCTCAGGAATTCTCCAGCCCCTTCCCAGTTCCCTCAGGGCTCCAGCCCCTCTTTCCCAGCTCCTCCAGGATCAGATGTGAGGAGGAGGAGGCTGAGCTGTTGTGGTCTGCTCGTCCCCCTCACGGGGTGTGGGTCAGTGCCTTATTTTGGGTCATGGTTACAGTCATTAACAAACCTCCCCAGATTACAAACACATCATTTAGAAAGGTCTCTGCAGTACATTTGGGTTTTACCCTTCTTTTCCTATTATAGTGTGGGGCTTCTGAGTCTGTAACTATCACCAAATGAGTGTTTTTTTAATGGAAATAAAGCATTTAATTTGGAGATGGTTTGTGTGCAGGTTCATGACTCAGCAGGGATCCTGGCTATTTGGAAAGGACATTATTTATTATTCAGTTATTTGGAATAACTTTAATAATTTTCCTGGCCCTTTGACAATCTCCCCTCCTATAGCCATGTGCTGTACAATCCCTGAGATTTTAATAAAGATTTTACACAGAATAAAAAAAAAAATCTCACCACCAAGCTGGAACAGCAGTGACCTTTTAGAAACCGGGAAGAATCTTTGGAGTTGTGACAACAGAGCCAAAAAAAACCCCCTATGAACCCACAATGTTGGTGCTAAACACCTCTGCAATGGCAAAAGTGATTTACGGCCCCAGGAATGCAGTGGAGAGTAAAGAAATAGAAACAAAAGGAGAGCTGGGAAAAGTTGACTCAGTTCTCTGCAGTGAAAATCCCGGGTTAGGTGGTATTTGCAGAAGGCAAGCAGCACTTTCCATTTCCCTCCCAGGCACCACCGTGTGCCAGAGGGGCTGGAAAGGAGGAAAAAGGAGTCATGGAAGCAGCAGGTGTCAGTGCAGTGGAATTTGCCCACTTTTTTTTTTTTTTTT
>VZTB01003713.1:15116-25122 GCA_013397245.1 Thryothorus ludovicianus
TTTTCCACGCACACTCCCATCATTTATTGCTTTTAATGCACTCCAGTTTTCCAGGCTACACTTTGATATTTCAGAAAGCTGCAGAGGTTTTGTACTCGCTCTTCCTACGCAGCTCGACCCCCCTGACCGTTCTTACCAATCCTTGCTGTTTTTGTGTGAGTGTTTTTGGGCTCGATGGAGATGAGCAGCGCTGTGTCCCCTCGGCAGCAGGAGCAGTGCTTTGTTGCCAGGACACTGCTGGAAAATAGCATCAATCAATAATTGCTGCTTGAGTCATGATGAGTTATTAACGAGCCTGCTCCTCCTGGAACCCTTTGGCCTGCAGCTCTGCAGGCTGTGGGAGCTCCTCTTCAAATCAGCTGTACACAAATCTAAACTGATTTTGTCCTTCCAGGTGTCTGATTGCAGTGAGAGACGCCAAAGCTGAGTGATATAAAAAGGGAGAAAAAGAAATACCTCATGGAAAGTGAGTTTTGGATATCCCAAACTTTGTCTTCTGGTGGGCAGTGCCATCACCACAGCACCTAAATCCCCTCAGGATTTACAGGCTTGGCAGCAAACGCTTCCCAGAACAAAATACAAAAAGTTTCTTAGCAAATTGCTACAAATTACAATGTGCAATTACCTGAACAGAAAAGAAAGGATTTTTTTTTTTGAAAATAAGAATCTGTGATGACAGAAAAATCCGATTTCCTTGAAGAACGATCGCTGTAAGAAGAAAACGTGACAGGAATTTAGGCAGCAAAATATTTTGACATGAGCTGATATACAAAAGTTTCTGTTGTCATATAAAATAGATGAGACTAAGACAATGCAGAATATGCTTAGATCAAGTTATTGATCAATTTATCCATTACATTCTAAAATCTCCAAAATAAAACATCAGTTGAAAGTTGTTTGTTTCTTTTTTTCCCTATGAAGTAATTTAGGAGACTGGCTTTAATTCCTCATGCTGAATGTGATAAATTCACCGAGAATCTGGAATTCCCTTCCATCTCAGTGGTAAAAATCTGCATTATCAGCCCGAACAGGATTTCTGCTGGCAAGTACAGCCCCCGTATGTGTCGAGATTTGCATTGATATAAAAGTTTGGTGCCAAAAAAAACCTTGGCAGTGGGATTTATCCCAGCTGGATAAACAGTGTTTTGCTCTGCCAAATTATAACTTGAAGAGAAATTCGTTAGATACCTTTATGAAAGATTTATAGAGACTCCAATTTGGGGCTCTGAATGAGCAGCTCAGAGGAACAAGGAGGATTATTTGAAATCGTTCCCAGAGGGCGAGTTCTTTAAGCTCTTACTCACTGGTTTTGAAAGAGAAAAGAGGAATTGAGCAGTGGAGTCACACCCTGCAGTTTGCACGGTGAATAACCGGCTGTGAAACCGGGCCGGTGGGGATAAATGGGGCTGGAAAGGTTTCTCTGTTTCAGGTTAACTGAGCCTTGACCTTCCCTCAATCCCTCCCTGCCTTGGTTTCAGCGGAATTCCTCTCACTCGTTGCTTATTTACTGCAGTGGAGGCACAGCTGGCAACTGGCTTAAAGTATCAAGAAACAGTTTAAACATTGTTCGTGTGTGAAAGCACGGTTGTTTTTTTTCCAGTTTTTCTGTCTTCAGGAATGTAAAATTCACTGCAGAACTGGAAAACTGGTGCTCTTCAAACCTCATACTCAAGGCACAACATTTATTGCCTTTTGATTTCTCAGTAAATCTGCATTTTTGTGTGTGTTATACAGATTTTTCAGAAGATTTAGTGCCTAAATGATGCCTGTTTCAGTTTATGAGTTTAGGGACTCGAGCTTCAGGTTCCCATCACAACACACACAAATTGCTTGAACTTCCATCAAAGGTACTGGGAAAACAAGGAAATAGGGAATACTCACCACATATTAAAATTAGTTTTTCCTACAGACTGATGCTCACCAGCTCACCTCTTTGCAATAACAATATTAATTTAAATAAGTATACAAATACAGCAGTTTAATGCATTTACAAATTGAACATCAGGCTTGAAGTCCCTGAAGTTCAAACCCGTTTTCCAGCACGTTTAGAACTCAGCCCTGCTCTTCTCCTTGAGACACACTGGTACTCCAGGAAAACCACGTGGAATTTGATTTATTGGGCCTTATCACGTCCCACTGAGGTGCAGATCAGCAGCAATAACGACCTTTGAGGCTGATCCTTCAGTCCCTGGCGAGGCTGGGTGTGAGCAGCCTCAGCTCTTCCACAGGGCGTGTTTGTGCACGAGCAGCTGGGATTGTGTGTGGGCAGCTCCAGAGGGTGGAAGGAGAGCCTTGCACTGGAGCAGGTCACTGCCCTGAAGGGTGACAGCGCTGTGGTGACATCTCTGCTGCCAGGTGGCTCCGGGGGCAGGAGGTTTCTGCCGTGGCCCGGGTTTGACTCAGCGCTGCCGGTGACGGCCGAAACCGAGGAGGTGTGACAGGAACAAACAGGCTGCTTCGTGTCCTGGGGTGGCACAGCTCCATCCCCGGCCACAGCCGGTCCCGGGGGGGTGACAAACCCTTCTGGCCACCTTTGGGACGGGGAGAAACGCACAGCCAGCCTGGGTGACATCCCCACCGGTGCCTCACTTGGAACCCCGTCTGACCCGGTGAAATGCTGGGGGTCTGCTGGGTCCCAACTGGGGGAACTGGGAAACAGCGCCTGGGAGAGGATGTGCTGAGCAGGGACCAGGGTCCCAAACCCCCTCAGCTCCAGCAAGAGGCTCTTGCACACTGGATCATCCTGATGGGGAAAGGCCTGGGCGGGACACATTCCTGGGTTTGTCCCGGGGTGCGGTCCCTCCTCTGTCTGTGTGTGCAGGCGTGGCTGTCCCATGTCTGTCCCACGTGTGTCCCGGCTGGCAGTGCAGGGGCAGCAGGGAAGTGCAGGTTGGGTTTTGGAGCTGAGCAGGTCACAGCAGAGCCACTGGCACCGAGGGGACAGATGAGAACAGGCTGTATCCTGCACGCCTCACGTCAGGGACAGATATAGCTCCGGCTCCAGCAGGACATTTGTCACTATGACAAGAGGCCCAAACTATTTTTAGAGCTTTCCTCATGAGTCTGCAGCTCTGAAGGACAGAAAAAGAAAGATGAGGCTGTCTTGGCTGGCCAGGCTTACCTGGCTCTTGTGGGGCAGGAGATGAGGAGTGAGCCAGCAGGGACAAGCCACCTCCAGGAGCTGGGGGACACGTGGACATGGACAAGTCACCAAGTGCAGTGTCTGGTTCTGTCATGACCGTGCCACTCAGCCTGCAAAGCCCAGCATCACCTGTGCTCTCCTGGGCCTGCAGGCTGAGCCGGAGTGAGCATTCCCAAGTTCTGTCTGTTTAAGATGGAATAGCTTTACCCAGGAATTGCCTCACTGGCAGCCTTGGGACATTTCCTGCCTGCCCAGACTGCCTTAGCAGCCCTGGCATGGCCCAGAGGGACACTCCTGTCCAGAGGGACATCCCAGTCCCAGAGGGACACCCTTGTCCCAGAGGGACATCCCAGTCCCAGAGGGACACCCTTGTCCCAGAGGGACATCCCAGTCCCAGAGGGACACCCTTGTCCCAGAGGGACATCCCAGTCCCAGAGGGACACCCTTGTCCCAGAGGGGACACCCCGACCCCAGAGCCTCCTTGCTGTGCATCAGGAGCCACATGTGCCTGTCCCAGCCAGGCTCCTGGGGCACAGCGTGGCTCTGGAGCATCTCTGAGCCCCGAGAGGCCCCTGTGAGCACACCCGGGCCACATCCTGCAGCCGGGGACAGGGCTGTCACCAAACCCCTGTTATCTGATGGGGGGGAGGAAGCGCCGAGCTGCAAGCAGCTCACGGTGCCTGCAGGTGCTTCCCCTGCACAGAAACAGCTGCTGCAGAGATGCTTCACCTCATGTAAATACCAAGCAAATCTCTCACCACTTCACCGTTTGCACTTTTGCATTTTCTGAGCTGTGACCAGCACGGGCCGAGGGTGAGGTGAGGTCAGGGAGGGCAGCGCTGTCACCAGAGAGGCTCTGGGGCTTTCACATCTGCTCTGGGCGGGCTCGCAGGGCCTGACACCCTCTCCTGCTGGGTTTTTGTGGCCACACTCAGTGCTCTGCTCACGAGGAAGAGCCCTTTTGGTGTATAAATGAAAAATAAAGCTGCTTTGGTACTGAACAAGTTGTTACTTCTCTCATGCAAGTGTTGAAGTCCCAGCTGGCAAAGCGAGGAGGGCACAGGGCAGGGCAAGGGTAGAGCTGGGGCTGATGTCAGCTCTGCCTGCAGGAATTAATTCCTGTCATGGTCTGTGAGCTCTTCAAGCCTTTCTTCACGGCTTTGCAAGTTTGTTCTGCTTTTAAAGCATTTCCAAGTGTCTCCTCAGCCTCAAGAGGTCTTTTATGCTATTTTTTCCTCCTCAGAGGATGATTCACAGCAGAAAGATCAGGGCCATCAGGTCCTTGCCTCATCTACTGCTCTGTCAGGGACTGTACTCCTGCAGGATCTGAGCGAAATCTCCTCTGAACTCTGAGTCAGTGGCAAATCCCTCACTGATTGCAACAAAACACGAAATTCTGCCCTTCTGGGCGGAGTGGGGCAGTGCAGAAAGCCAGCACAGCCTCCCTGAGGTGTGAATTGCATCGACAGAAGTGAGAGGGTGAGCTCAGACAGGATTTTGGGAAGGAGCTCCTCCCTGGGAGGGTGGGCAGGCCCTGGCACAGGTGCTCAGAGAAGCTGTGGCTGCCCCTGGAGCACTCCTGGACACTGGAAGGTGTCCCCTTAAATGTCCTTTCCAACCCAAACCATTCCCTGTCAAAGCCCATATTGCACCTCAACATTCAAGAATGTGAAACAGCTTTTACTTTTATATCTTGCTAATGTTCTTCTTGACAGACTTCGCTGGAGTCTGGGCTTAACTAAATAATTAACTGATAATTCCGTGGAGGATTTGCCGGTGCTGAATTTCACTGGCTTTGTTTAAATAAGACAACTGTGTTTTTGCTTTTTCAAGGCGTTGTTTGCCATCTAGTGGGTTGTTGGGATTTTACAGAAAAGCCTCAGGATGTTATTTTTGTGTCACCCCCTCCAGGACGGGACGGGCAAAAGGGACATGAACAGCAAGAGCCTCCCCAGCAAAGGGAGGGGAAATCCAAGTGACAATACACGGGCAAGATTTTCCTTACAGAGGTAACAACAGCAATATTGAACACACCCAGATATTGCCACTGACAGCCCACGAGCCGTCTGTAAATGGAATAAATTGGTTATTTGAAGTAATTAGTTATAGGTGTCATCAATGAGCTCTCGGTCCCCAGAGCACCAAGAGAAAATTGGCATTTAAGCATACAGAAAGTGTACATTGCCAGGGTGTACTGGTGTATAAATTCAGTCTGGAAAATCCATATCTTAGAATACTTTCAGTTCTTGTTAGTTAAGGGAATTAAACACAGGAATAAAACTAATTAAAAAAATTATGTTGATAAATAATTTATGAGGATATGGGAAGGCAATTTGTTCAAGGATTGACAGAAATAGGGATTTCTGCCTTTATAAGCAAAATTGCCCCACAGTTTATGGTATCATATATTAGAGTAAGGCTTGTATTTAATATAAATCTCATTTTAATCAGCATTATTGAGTAATTCTGTCACTCATTTTTGGAGCAGATCAGAGTCTAAACTAGGAGACTCTTAAAGATGCTTTAAGCCTTCTCTAGTTTCTGGAAAGACTGACAATATAATTTTCTAATGTTTCCCTAAATTATTAAAAAAATGGGGTTTGACAAGTGTATGCAGTAATAATGCTCAGCAGTCTCTTGAAAGCCTTTCCCAAATTTCAGGAGAAGGAAATCCTCTGTAATAAATCACTGAGCAGACTCTTCCACAGGGCCCTGCACCCAGCAGGAGGCAGCACTTCACTGCAGAACCACCCAAAACTTCCTAACATTTGTGTGTTACCTCTGGTAAAACTCAAAATCCACGTGAATTAAACTGGGAAAAAAAAAATCAAAGTGACAGCCAGCGGTGTCCAGGAGCTTTGGCAGAGGCTGTGCAGGACTGGAGGGGCTCCTGCAGCCCGGACCCTCCCCAGGCAGGGAAGGGAGGCCGAGGTGGGAAGCTGGGGGGTCTTTAGAAGGGAAATCCCACATTTCTCCTGCAGTAGCTGCAAATAGGACTGTACTAATAAAGGATTATGTCGGGTTTAAAATGCGTTAATTCTGATTTTGTGGCCCTTTTGTGCCTGCAGGTTCTGCCAGGAGGGCTGGAAGGAAAGACCTTCTGACCCTGTTGTGCAGCAAATCAAGAATTGTGATGGTCAAACCATGCCAGGCTCTGCTCTGGTGCCACAGTGGAGCCCCAGAAGGGATCAGCAGAATTTAATTGTTCCCTTAAAGCCCATTTGCACTGGGCATTAGCAAGAGAAAATCACAGTTTCCTGTAATTCCCATTTTTACAGCACTGGAGCTGAACAGGAAAGCTGGAAGGCTCAGCCAGCTGAAAGCACCAGAATCTCAGCCATGAACAGAGCAGGTCTGGCTCCTCCCCTGCCCACACCACACCCAAATAACCCATTCAGGATTTCACACTGCCTGGGCTCTCCCAAATTACTGATTGCCCCCTCCCTCTATTGCAGAGCAAGGCTGTCCCTAAAGCTCTTGGCTCCTTTGGGATAACACCAAAGCCCAGGGGCTGGGCACTCACCTGCTTCCCTGGGCAGAGCAGCACCTGCAGGGAGGTGGGAGCAGCTGGCACCCCCTGAACCCCAAAACACCTGGATCTGAGCAGGCATCCCCCTCCTGGCACTCTTCTCAAGGCCAAGCAGGCCACGCCATGGCTTTCTCCAGGTCAGCTTCCAGCACATCCAGGAGCTCCATGGATCAGAGCCCAGCACGTTGTTCTTTAAGGTGGATTTTTCCTGCTCCACGTTTTTGGCCTGTGAGCCAAAAGTCTCCTCACCCAGCAGTCCTGAGCCACAATCCCCTCCTTGCATCAGCAGATGCTGCTCATCCTCTCCATGCCCACATTATCCCTCTGCTCATTACTGCCTAAACCCCTGCAGCTGAGGAGCCAGGCACTGCCCTGCCCATGCCCCCGTCTCCAGGAGCTCAGAAAACCTTTTTGGCTCAGTGATTAATGGGAATATTCCAGGCAGTTCTGGCAAAGTCCAGCTGGCCACTCTGCAGGGCTGTGTTCCCCAAGCCACATTTTGGGATGCAGCAATGGCAGAACTGTGTAACCTCACACATCAGCCCAAGAAAGGAAAGATGTCTCCATCACTGGCCTGTCAGGGTTTGGGCTGCCCAAACAATCTGTGAGTGTTTAACAAGCTGCTGAAAGCCCCTGGTGGACAAAAGGCATTTCTGGCATTTTTATATTTCATGTCAAGCTGTGTTCCCTTACCCAAAATGGAATGATCAAAACAAGATGCACCTCTCTGGACTTCTGCAACCTCCAGGCCTGGTGGGAACCGTGGCTTTAAAACATCTTCAGCAGCCCAAAGGTGTTAGTGGACCCTGTGCTTTCATAATTTCCCTGGTGCTGACGTTGTCCTGCTCCCTGCTGGCTGGGCAGTGGGACACAGAGGGGCTCCATGGAGCCAGCAGCTGTCCCTGGAAGTGTCCAAGGCCAGCCTGGATGAGGTTTGGAGCACCCTGGGACAGTGGAAGGTGTGGGACAAGGTGCTCCTGAAGGTCCCTTCCAACCCAAACCAGGATTCTGTGACTCTGAGCTGAGGCAGGGTCACGGACAGCTGGAAAAACAGACTCTGCTGCTGCCTAAACACCACCTGCACCAGAGCAGAGTCCTTCAAAGCAAAAACAACACCCCTGGCCACGAATGTTTTCCCTGGGGCTGGAGGCCCCTCAGCACAGCCAGGCTGGCTCGGGCTCTGCTCTGTGACATGTGGCCTTCTCCTGTTGTTTATCCCCAAGGAGAGCCTGGTCCCACCTCAGGCAGGAGTCTCTGATGGGAGCTCTCGTGGTGACGCAAAGTTATCCTTCCCAAAAATCCCCACAAACAAAACCTGCTCACGGACACAGCTTTTCCATGAGCAGCTGCCAGGGAAAACCAGGGTTTATTTTTTGCTCCTAACCTGGAGGCATTGGCGTTGCTTCTGTGATCCTGGGTTTGCAGTGACCTTCACCCACGCTCTGGGTGGTGAAACCACATCCAAGGCAGTGGCTGAGCGGTGCCTGGGGGTGGCCACTGAGCCCAAGAGCCACCTGCCCTGGCACTGCCACCAAAGGCCTGGCCTGGCTGGGAAGGACCCCTCAGATCCCAGAGTCCCCATCCATCCCCTCGAGGGCACACAGCCACCACACATCCACGGTGATTTTCCTCCTCCTCCTCCGGAAGGGAAGGGCAGGGGCAGAGATCAGGAGGCAAATCTTGGCTCTCCAACAATAGCTATTGTGTAAATGTATTTTTACTAAAAAAAACCCCGAGTGATTTCAGTGTGTCCTAAAGGTTGCTGTTACTTAAATGCCAGGATTTTCATGGAATCATAAAAGGGTTTGGGTTGGAAGGGGCTCAAAGACCATCTTGTTCCATGGGCAGGGCCATCTTTCACTGCGCCAGGTTTGTGCAAGCCCCATCCAGGCTGGCCTTGGACACTTCCAGGGCAGGGGAGTTGATGTCCAGAGGAGATGGATACGACATTTAAATTAGTGTCCACATCTAGAGAAGCAAATAAATCTAAATCTTATGATGTCCTGGGACAGTGTGAGAGCTGTCAGGGCTGCCTGGGGCTGGGGGGATCCCCTGGAGGAGCTGGGATTGGGATCACTGGGATGGGAGAGAGACCCTGGGCTGGGCATTGGGGTGCCAGGTGAGGGTCCCAGGTGGGGCCAGCCAGGGACATCCATGTCCTGGCAAGACCAACCCCAGTACAAACTGTTTAGAGAGCTCCAGGTCATTTCAGTGAAGCAGTCAAATGAATCAAGTCTGATTTTGCTTCTTTTTTTGCCTAATTAGACAACGGGGAGATTTATGGCATAATTGAGCCAACTCAATGTAGCTGTAATTTGACATCCAATTAATCAATGTCCTGCCCCTTCACAGGTGCAATATAAACCCTTCCTACCTGCTGCAGGCATGTCTCTATTGTTTCTGTGAAAAAGAAAACCCCAGTCAAACCCCATTTCTTGTTTCCTCCTGCCATGGAGCCTGAGGAGCTGCAGGAATTTCTGTCATTGTCCCCAAACAGCAGAAGTGACATTTCTGGGTGGTCAACCCCCCCAGAACCCACCGGGGTGGCCTCGGTGCAGGCTCAGCTGGCTCCTGGTGCTGCTAAAAGTTCTGGAAGCAGCTTTTCTCACCAAAATACTCCTGGCTGCCCAGCAGGTGCTGGAGGTCTGTCAGTGAGGAGGGAAGGGATTGTGTTCCTGCAGCTGGCCAAGCCTGGGGAGCGCAGGAAGCTCTAAAGGTGCCACCAGGACATGCCAGCGTCCAAGGAAAATCCTGGCCCTAGCAGAGTTAACGGGAGTTTTGCATTTGACCTCAGCAAGGTCAAGGCTTTTACCCAAGGAATATTCGTCATCGGCATGGGGATGAATTAGAGCACTTGTCAACAAGAGGCAGGCAAGGTCAGTCCCAGGGGTGGAATTGCAATGGCTGGAAAATCTTGTCCAGCTTATTCCACTTATCCCCGAGCCGCAGCGTGTGCAGCACCTCAGCTCTTCTGGCCGGCTCTGTTCCAGCCCTGTCAGACACGCTGTGTTCAGGACGGGGGAATTTTGGGGTGAAATCTCCTTGGAAAGTGTCCCAGGGCTGGGCTCAGCCCCCAGAGCAGCCCTGGGAGGGCGCTGCTGGTGCTGGGGGTTCCTGGTTCCAGGAAATCCCACCTGGCCCTGGCAGCAGGGATCCAACCCAGCACATCCCCGAGGGCTGCAGGGACTGCGCCCAGCTGGGGACAGCTCAGCCTGGCTGCCACCCTGCTGGGGACAGATACTGTCACCCTGCTGGGGGACAGATACTGCCACCCTGCTGGGGACAGATACTGCCACCCTGCCAGGGGACAGATACTGTCACCCTGCTGGGGACAG
>VZTB01003713.1:29106-47895 GCA_013397245.1 Thryothorus ludovicianus
GTGGCTGTCCCCTGGTGCCACACAGGCAGTTTGGTGGCCCCAGTGCCAGGGTGGCTTTGTGGCTGTCCCCTGGTGCCACACAGGCAGTTTGGTGGCCCCAGGGCTACAGGTATGTGGTGGCCTCGCGGCTCTGGCGCTCTCGGGCCTGCGCCACGGCCACGTTGAGGCACTGCAGCCACTCCTCGGCGTTCTTCTCGTCCTTGGCCTTGAGCACGTAGCTCCTGCTGTCCGTGAAGATCTCGAAGGCCCTGGGCAGGCTCCGGTCCCGCCGCTTCCTCGCCACCACCTTGACGCTCTGCACCTTGCTCAGCTCGATGGGGCTCTCGTCGGGGTCGTCCTTCTGGAGCACAGGGGACAGGGCACTGCTGAGCAGCCACCTCACACACACCTGAGGGCTCCTGGAAGGTCCCAGGCCGGCTTGGACAGGGCTTGGAGCAGCCTGGGATAGAGGAAGGTGTCCCTGCCACGGCAGGGGTGGCACTGGCTGGGCTTTAAGGTCCCTTCCAGCTCTAACCATGCTGGGATTTTAGGAACCGGTCCTTCTTTGTGGAGATGTCCCCAGGTGTCACCAGCTGCTGCTGCCACATCTTGTGGCTGCCCTGTCCCTGGCAGTGTCCAAGGCCACCCTGGGATCACCCTGGGACAGTGGAAGGTGTCCCTGCCCTGGCAGAGAGATGGGCTGAATGAAACTGAGAACCCAGCAGTGCCAGCTCCTGTGCAGCACTCGGCTGCCCTTGCTGTGCCCTGCCAGACCCTTTGCCAGGAAAAACCACCCTGGGAGCAGGGAAGGGGAGGAGTGCAGCAGAGCCCGGGACTCACGGATTTGCCTCTGCGGAACAGCAGCTGGTTGCCAGCCAGGGTGAAGTAGCGCGTCTTCCACCTCTTGATGAACTTCCAGCGCACCTGCTTCTCCTTCAGCCTGCCCTCCATCAGGGGCTGCCCGTCCTGGTTCACACCTGGGGAGGGGCACAGGGCCAGGGTGAGTCCTGCCCTCCCTCCTCCCCAAGCTGGAGGATCGGGCAGTGCTGCAGGGAGGTTGTTCTGCCTTCTTCATCTTCCCAACCTGCAGCATTCAGCCCTCAGTGCACACACACAGCTCTCAGTGCACACACAGAGCCCTCAGAGCACACACAGCCCTCAGAGCACACACAGCCCTCAGAGCACACACAGCCCTCAGAGCACACACAGCCCTCAGAGCACACACAGCCCTCAGAGCACACACAGCCCTCAGAGCACACACAGCCCTCAGAGCACACACAGCCCTCAGAGCACACACAGCCCTCAGAGCACACACAGCCCTCAGAGCACACACAGCCCTCAGAGCACACACAGCCCTCAGAGCACACACAGCCCTCAGAGCACACACAGCCCTCAGAGCACACACAGCCCTCAGAGCACACACAGCCCTCAGAGCACACACAGCCCTCAGAGCACACACAGCCCTCAGAGCACACACAGCCCTCAGAGCACACACAGCCCTCAGAGCACACACAGCCCTCAGAGCACACACAGCCCTCAGAGCACACACAGCCCTCAGAGCACACACAGCCCTCAGAGCACACACAGCCCTCAGAGCACACACAGCCCTCAGAGCACACACAGCCCTCAGAGCACACACAGCCCTCAGAGCACACACAGCCCTCAGAGCACACACAGCCCTCAGAGCACACACAGCCCTCAGAGCACACACAGCCCTCAGAGCACACACAGCCCTCAGAGCACACACAGCCCTCAGAGCACACACAGCCCTCAGAGCACACACAGCCCTCAGAGCACACACAGCCCTCAGAGCACACACAGCCCTCAGAGCACACACAGCCCTCAGAGCACACACAGCCCTCAGAGCACACACAGCCCTCAGAGCACACACAGCCCTCAGAGCACACACAGCCCTCAGAGCACACACAGCCCTCAGAGCACACACAGCCCTCAGAGCACACACAGCCCTCAGAGCACACACAGCCCTCAGAGCACACACAGCCCTCAGAGCACACACAGCCCTCAGAGCACACACAGCCCTCAGAGCACACACAGCCCTCAGAGCACACACAGCCCTCAGAGCACACACAGCCCTCAGAGCACACACAGCCCTCAGAGCACACACAGCCCTCAGAGCACACACAGCCCTCAGAGCACACACAGCCCTCAGAGCACACACAGCCCTCAGAGCACACACAGCCCTCAGAGCACACACAGAGCCCTCAGTGCACACACAGAGCTCAGCCCTCAGCCCTGTCCTGCTGGGGAGGCCGAGCAGATGGAGCTCACAGCTCAGACCCCTCTTCCATCTCTTCTCCCACTCCCTCAGCCATCCCAAACTTCGCCCCAGCACTGCAGCTCCCCGTTGTTCCCCAGCCCTGCAATAACCATTTCTGGCCTTGGGCACTCCCAGCGATCCAGGGGCAGCCACAGCTGCTCTGGGAATTCCATCCCAGTCCCTCCACACCCTCGGGCAGTTTAAAGCCCTGGTATCTCCTCGGGGTCTCTTTGTCCTTTCTCTTCTCTCTTCACATCGACACCCTGGACAGGAAGGGGCAGACAGACCAGAGGGCAGTGCAAGGCACAGGCAGCCTGAGGAGGGATGTTTTTGGATGGGATGTTTGCCTTGGAGCCCATCCCAGGCTCTGTCAGGGGGGCAGGGATCCCTGGCTGGCCGCTCTCCCAGCCCCCACATCCATCCAGCACCGCTTTTCCTGGAAAGACTTTGGGCTGAGGAGGGAGGTGAGCAGGGTCCCAAGTGCCACCCAAGGCGTTATGGCTTTTTGGGCACCCATCCCCTGTCTGGAAGAGGGCAAACCAAGGCCAAGAGCAGGCACCAGCTGCAGATAAAGGATGCGTCCTTCCCCCAGCGCTGTTTTCCTTGGCAGCGAGGCTGGCGGGGGGTGCAGTGTGCACTCGTGCAATTTCCTCAGGAAAGACCATAAATATTTCTGTCTGTGCAGACAGGGAGCGCTGGGAAGGAGATGGATGAATGAAAAGGGGCTTGGCAAAGCCTCAGTGCCGGGGGGGAACTGCAGCTGTGATTTCCAGAGCCGTGCTCTGCTCCACGCGGCCGCTTCAGCCCTGACTTCACAACTTCTCTGGGTATTTTCGTGCCAGCACCCGGCCTGGCATGGGGCACAGCAAAGCAGAGGGTTGCTCTCTCCCTGTATAAATGCTGTCACTGCAAAAGGAGATAAATTTCCCAGCAGGCTGGTTTGGGGCTGCACCCTCTCCCCACACGCTCCTCAGTGGGACAGAACCATGTTTTAGTGTCCCCCTTACTAAAAACTCAGCAATTTTGTTAAATATTGTTCCCTGCCTGGCTCCTGGTTCCACAGGAACATCTTCCATCCCATCCCAGAGCAGTAGCACTTGCTTCTACCAAACCTAGAGGGGTGAAGCACAAAAGGGACTAGAGATACTTTGTGGGCAAGAGCACGAGAGGGGAAGTGAATGTGCAATTCTGGCCTACAGTGAATTTTTATGGCCAAAATCTTTCAAACCCAGGCTTTGCTAAGAAATGTTGATCCCTCTTTGAGGAGCCAGTGGCTTTGGGCAGTGCTTCCAGAGGAGTTCTCCTGTGCAGCCACAAAGCAGCCCAGGGGAGCTCTGATGGCAGCTCCCAAAGTGGCCCTAATGAATCCGATGCCAGCGTGTCTGAGGGGCTGATTAGGGGAGAGAGATTCAGGCAAGATAAGAATAAAGCTCTTTTCCAATATTTTTCTAAGTCCTTCTGCTTATTTTCCTTGCGGTTGGCTTCACAGAGTCCCAGAATAACTCAGCTGGAAGAGAGCTGGAGGGGTTTCTCCTCCAACCCCCTGCTCCAAGCGGGGTCACCCACGGGGTCAGACTGGGCTGCTCATGGATTTATCCACGTGGGACTTGAAAAATCTCCACAACATCTCTGGGCAAGCTATTCCTGTGCTTGTATCCTCGTGGTGGGAAAGCTTTCACTCACAGGGAGCAATTCCTGTCCAATATCCCATCTGAATCTCTTCTCTTTCGGTTTGAAAAGGTCATGAAATATCCAAAGGTCTCGAAATACCTATTTTTTCTTAAATCATCTTAATATAGATACACTGACTTCAATTTAACCCTGAGGAGTTCCCTGAGTGATGTGTCTGTTGGAGTTTTCTACTTTCCATCTTGTTTTCTTTGCAAAACTATAACACATCTAGCTCGAAGTAGTTTGGGTACTGAATAAAAAGTTAAAACCCCTCCAAACTCTTCCAAGATGAACTTGAGACAGATAAAACCCAAAGCTTTAAATCTTGAATTTGATGAAACATAAAATCCTCCGCAAGAATTCATGAATGATCTCAGTGATAATAAACCCCTATGAACTTGAAAGAATGGAATGTGTGGCAGATAAATGCAATTAACCTCGGGGAATATGGATTCACTCTCCTCCATTTATCACCACGTTGGGTTTTGCTGAAAACCTGGAGAGAGCCCATAGCTGGATGCCACTCTTTATGATTTCCCAGGGAGCATTAGAGCTGGGCTCCTTCATTTCTCTGCACAGTTGGCACTGCAGGAGGGGGATAAAATATTCCCAAGCTCACGTGGTGAGGCTTTCCCAGGGAATTGCAGTTTTCCAGAGGAACTGGCAAACAGCCTCGGTTTTTCCTGAATCCCAAATCCTTGCCTGTGGCTCCTCAGCAGCCCCCAGGGATCCCAGCTCCTTTGGGAGCTTCCAGAGGGGGAATGAGCTGGAATTCCCTCGCTGGTTTTGCGGAATGTTTTGTGCCAGAGCTCGTGAAGCCAAACTCAGCACAGTGCTGGAGTGAGGCTCCCAACTCCAGCCTGTCCTCACAGGAGGAATCCTCCCATTGTCCAGCTGTGCTGGAGGGGCCATGGCTGGAACACTCGAGCTGCTGCTCCTCCCTCTGAGCCCTGGCACCTCCAGCAGCGGGATTTTTGGGAATGCTGCTCCTCAGAGGCAGGAAAAGCCAAGCCGGGATGACCTGACAGCACTTCTGCAGAAGGGTGGTTGTACAGGACACGCTTTGGAAGCAGAGGAATGCGTGAGAAGGAGCCAAACTCTGGCTGATTGGCACTGGGGGTGCACCAAGAACTTTGCTAGTTATCCAAAATCCCTCCAGCTACAGCCAAGCAGGAATTGCTGAGCACAGAAATGTGGGATGGTTTGGGCTGAAAAGGATTTTAAATCTCACCTCACCTCATCCCACCATGGCAGGGACACCTTCCACCATCCCAGCTGCTCCCAGCCTGGCCTTGGGCACTGCCAGGGATCCAGGGGCAGCCACAGCTGCTCTGGGAATCCCATCCCAAGGCAAATCCAGGGATTTGAGGCAGTGTTTGCCCAAGTCTGGAGGATAAATGGCATCTTGCAACAAAGCATCCAAAAAATGCAGCAAAACCCCACATGAAGCAAACCCAGCAGACAATAATAGAAAAGAAAATTGCCTCTGAATTCCTTCTTCAACAGGAATTTGGTTGCTAAATGGCATTGCTGAGAGGAAGAAACTGCTTTCTTGCCTCTCAAAAGTATTTTAGATTTCAAAGGGCCTTTCCTATTCTGGAATGAAAATAAAAGATGTTTCACAGCCTTTAAATTCCTCACCAATCCAAATCCTGTCTCGTGTCAGTTCTTACAAACCCAGGGTCCCTGCAGGGTCTCCCACTCTGCCCCGACCCTTCCCAGCTGCCACAGCTCTGCAGCACCACTGCAAAGCTGGAGCTGTCACTCCCTGCAAATTTTTATTCCACTGAGCTCCCTCTTCCACGTTCCTTTCCTCAGCTTTCACATGACCCATTCAAGGAATTCATTTTCTTGGTTTTCTAAAGGCCTTTGGTGCTCAGAAGCAGAGCAAAAGCAGAGCATGATACCCACAATGAGCCTTTCCTACAAAAATTCTTTTAAAGTGAGACAAAGAGAGCAACTGCTCATGAAAAGGACAATTCCAGGCAGGAGAGAAGGAGTGAGGCAAGGCTGGACTGGTTCAATGTCTTTGGAAATTCAAAGTTGCTTCATTAAGCTCTGACATTTTAAGCAAGAGGCTCGTTTTCCTCATAGCTCAACATCCCTGATGTGATGGGGAAACCACACTGAGAGCGCTGTGGAGATGAAGTTTTAACTCAGAGCAGGATTTCTTTTCTGGCCTGGAGTCCCACGGGAGCTGGGGAAGGAGAAGATGCCCAAACATCCATGGAATGAGCAGGGGCAGCCTGGCCTGCAGCAGCAGCTGGGCCACTCCTGCAAGACTTCCTAAATTCGGGCTTGGTGCAGTCTGAAGAGACACTAACAGTTAAAATAAATCTCTGAAACAGCCAATGATTCAAACACTTGGCCAAAACTGTCCAAATTCTTGGCCAGGATTGGCCAGAATTTTATGGAGTGGCAGAAAGCATCTAAGAACAATTCCCCTGCCTGTCAGGGCACGGATGGGTGCCAGAAAGCTCCAAAAGCAGGGCACCAGGAGATTGTACCTGGGAAAAAAGCTGGCTTTTCCTATTTCCCACTCACCCTCTTTTCCAAACTGTGCCTTTGTAAGAATCAATCACCGTGTCCCTGAGGGGATGAGCAGTGTGCTGTAAATGATATTACAGCAAATAATCCTGAGAGTGAGGAAAGCAGCACCCAGGTGCTGTTCCTGTGCCAATGTCCCCCGGCTTGTGGCACCTGGGCAGGCTCCAGAGGGCCTGGGATGTGCTCCAACGGTGGGACAGCCAGGCTGGACACCGTGGGGTGGCTGCAGAGCCCTCCCACTCCCCAGGGATCAGTGCTGGGGCAGATTTGGGCTTGTGTCCCTCTAAGCACCCACCAAACCAGGTTTGGGCCTGACTCTCCCACCAAAGAGCAGTTTAATGGAGAATTCCAGTTAAAATAACCCCTGTAAATCTCGGGTTCCCCTTCCCCCACCATGAGCAGGCAGCCAGCAGGAGCAGAGAGCTTCACTCGGTGCAGCCCAGCCCAGCAGAGGCAGCACCCCCTGTACCTGTTGCCTTCTCGGGGTTGTTGCACATGAAGCACTGCCAGGCTCCTGCCTCCTCGCTGTAGCCAAACAAATCAAAGAACCTCACTTCCTCCAGGTGCAGCTGCACCTGCTCCAGGTCCTGGCACGGAGGAGAGAAACCAAAGTCAGGAGGTGAAGGAGCAGGGCTGAGCCACCTGCTGGGGACCCCACAGCCAGGGGGACAGTGAGGGTGCTCCCCACATCTGCAGAGAGAGGGACAGGGGGCAGGACAGGGACAGAGGAGAGGAGAGGAGAGGAGAGGAGGCTGAACAAGACAAGGCATGGGAAGGGGCTGAGCAGGGCAGGGAAGGTGCTGAGCAGAACGAGTCTCTCTCTCCAGCAGCAGTTGCAGCTGATCCATAAATTATGGGTTAGGCTGTGGGAGGCTGGGGATGGTCTGGGATTTGTTTTTCCTCTTCCCTGCTCCCCCCTCCAGCTCTGCCCCAAGGTCTCTATTCCCCCAAACTCTTCACACTGCTCCAGCTCTGACTTTGGGTGAATGCAGCTTGGCAGGGGCTCAAGTTAAGCCCGTGCTGAGCAGCAAAGCTGCTCTAAAACCTCGGGATGAGCCAGGCCTGGATTCAAGAGCAGCTCAAATCCTTAGCTCAGCTCCTCTGTGTGTGAGTAAAAGTGCCCCAAAGCTGCTCTCACTCCTCTGAGCCCCAGCAAGGGCTCCCACTCCTTCACCACATCATCCTGGGAGTTCAGAAGGTGTTCCTAACAAAACTCTGGTTTTAAATCAGCCATAACCTTGGTAATTTAATCTTATTCCACCAGACATCTCCATGCCCACAATACTCTGAGAGAGAGTGTTTTTAAATCATGTTTGACAACTCATTTCATCCAACTGAGCTGGATGGAGATGCTCAGGAATAAAGAGATATTTGTTTTCCAATCCTACAGTGGCCTTTTCCAAGCAGCTGATGAATAGCTTGGAGAGAGCATTCGCTGAAATCCTGGAGACAGAAAAGAGCTTTGGGCTGTAATCCCTTCAGCTCATGGGGGCAGCTAATGGCACAAGAGCAGACAAACAATTCCATGAAATCCAGGGCTGGGTGGAACTGGGTGAACTCACAGGGGCTGCCCAGCAGCAGCTAAGCTGAGTCTAGAGCAGGAAGAGCCCCAGGTGCAGCATCCCTGCTCTCCAGGACATGGGGCAGCTCAGTGGAGGGGTGCAGAAGGAGCCTGGGGACCCCCCAAAGCACAGCCCAGAGCACCCTGAGGGGAAAAGGCTCCCTGGGGTCATTGCAAATGTTCCAAAGTGAGGAGATGACCCCTTCCTTACCTTCTGGGGGGGGAACGTGGACTGGATCATGGCAGTCTCGAAGCTGTGCGTCCCCTTGAGCTGGGTCTTCTCCCACAGGGCCTTGAGGGCTTGCACAGAGCTGCTGTGTGTGGACAAGGGTTCTGCAAACAGGCTCTGGAGAAAACGTTGAAGCTGCTTTCAGGTGTTTTTTTCACTTGGCCATTACCAAAGAGCATCACGGTGGGACAGCCAGGGCTCAGCCCCGCTCTCCAAAGGGAGCTCTGGTGGATCAGCAACTGCTACAACATCAAACATCTCATTTCCTTTGGGGGTTTTGAGGCTTACCCCTCGTCTCTGAGGTCTGTGGCTCACCGAGGGTCACCCTGCAATGACCGCTGAAACACTGAACCTTTCTGGGCTGAAATGTTCATTTATCAGCCCAGCAGCAGCTCTGGCCTCTGGGAACCACGCAGAGACCTGGGTGAGCTGCATCCCCTGGCTACAGCTGCCCCTTCCAGCCCTGCACACCCTGCAGGGCTCTGGGGCTTTCTTTGGAGCCCCCTCAGCCCTTGAGCAGCACGAGCAGGGTCTGAGAGCACAGCACAGAGTGGGGTGGAACAGAGCAGGGAAAACTCCTCAGGACATTCTCAACGCAGAGAGCAGGACTTTGGAGCACCTGGACACTCTCAGGACAGGATGAACTCTCTGAGGACCTTGCTGGGGGGTGCTGTCACCTCCAGAGCCTCCCTGAGTGAGGATCCAACCTTCCCTCACCAGGAATGATCCTGGAATTGCAGCAGCACCAAGTTCTTTGTTGCATTGATTCTCCCAAAGCCAGTGTCCAGGAACACTGGGGCTCAGAGAACATTTGTGCCTCCCCTGTATCTCCTCCATGATCTTTTAATTAAAGAATGCATTTACACGCAGGAGCCAGAGTAAGAGTACACAAAAATCTGATTTTCCATACTACAACTATTTGATTTCACAATATAAGCAACGTCCCTCAAACGTGGGGTTCCTGGATGGACTTTCTGTCTCCTCTTTCTGAGCAAACTCATCCAGCCTAATCCTGCTGTCCTGCACTAATAATTTCCCAATTTCTCTCCAAGAGTTTTGAAACACAGTAGAACTGTCCATTTTTTTTTTTTTTTAATATTTAAATTAACTGACCAGTGTTCTTGAAAAGTGTTTATTTCTAGGAAAACACAGAGGGCAGAGCAATTCAGGCTGTTCCAGCCTCAGCATCCCTCACTGTGCTACGTTTTGGATAAATCCTGGGTGTTTCCAGGGCTGCCCTAGGATGGGATGAGCTGCAGTGAAAGGCTCTGTGTGTGCTAAGAAACTGAATGTTGTATTTTAACTCAACCCCCACCTGTTTCATCTTGAAGTGTGAATGTAGGGTTCTCTCTCAGTTTCACACCCTTTGTAACCTGCTAGGAAATTCCACACATCTCCAAATACTGTACTTGGCAACAAGATTAAACACAGCAAAATCAAGGGTGGCAGAAGAGCACGGAGCAGATTTACAAATCCTGCTCAGTCCAAACCTCTGCAGTAAAACCCTCAGTGGGTTCTGCCCCCAAACTCCTCCTGCAGCCTTGGGGTTGGTGCTGCTCCCCTAAAATCCACTGCAACTCCTGCCTGCTTCCAAGGCTCCTGGGATTCTCTGGAAGTTTTGCCTGAATAAGAACAAGAGGGTTTGGCCCCACTTTTTTTTTTTTAATCCCCACACTTTGTAATCTCCCCAGGCAGTTTGAATTTGGGGTGTTTAAGAGAAATGTGAAAACTCACAAAGCACAAAACCACTTGGGCCCAGTTGAGTTTCTGAGGGGTCACAAGGGATGACTGAGCTAGGGGTGCAATTACTGAGTTTAACCATGAAATGTTCTTGTGCAAGAGCCACATGAGCAGCCCAGAGGTGGCCATGCTTTGGTGGCCCCAGGTTGGTGGCCCCAAGTTGGAGTCCCTGGTTTGGTGGCCCCAATTTAGAGGCCCTGGTTTGATGGCCCTGAATTGGTAGCTCTGATTTGGTGGCCCTGGTTTGGTGGCCCAATTTAGTGGCCCTAGTTTGGTGGCTCTGATTT
Source organism: Thryothorus ludovicianus (assembly GCA_013397245.1). Classification (NCBI taxonomy): domain Eukaryota; kingdom Metazoa; phylum Chordata; class Aves; order Passeriformes; family Certhiidae; genus Thryothorus; species Thryothorus ludovicianus. The sequence goes on from VZTB01003713.1 coordinate 39,399, forward strand.
GGTTGCCCCGGGTTGGTGGCCCTGATTTGGTGGCCCTGGTTTGGTGTCCCCGATTTAGTGTCCATAGTTTGTTGTCTCTAATTTGGTGGCCCCAGTTTGTTGGCCCTGGTTTGGTAGACCAATTTAGTGGCCCCAGTTTGGTGGCTCTGATTTGGTGGCCCCAGTTTGTTGGCTCTGGTTTGATGGCCCTGGTTTGTTGTCCCTGATTTGATGGCCCTGGTTTTGTGTCCCTGGTTTTGTGTCCCTGGTTTGGTGGCCCTGGTTTGGTGGCCCTCACCTGCTGGAACAGGAACATGATGTGGATCCAGAGTGGAGGCTGCTGGCTCACCAGGGTGAAGCTGGATTTGCTGTACAGGCAGTAGTGGCCCTTCAGGGGACAGCTGAAGAACAGCTTTGCCACACAGCTTCGAACAGAATCTGCAAGGAAATTCAGGAATGTTAAAATCAGCTCCAAGCCAGAGAGAAAGCTCAGTGCCCGTGCTGGGGTGCCAGAGCCATGTGGGAATACATTGCACTCAGGATTTGGGACACTCCTGCAGTCTGCAGGGCACTGATGTGTCTGTTCCCTGAAAGAAGGAGAGAAATCAATTCAGTGTTTCAAACCTTCCCCAGTGACCCTTGAGTGCCAAAGGCAGGAGGGGCAGCCCAGCCCAGCCAGGCTGCTCAGGCTCTCTGTGCTTTCTCTTGTGTTTGGGGCATCAAACCACCAGATCCACCCAAATTGTGCATCCCTCAGCCTCATTTGAAAAGTCTGATGGAAACCCCCTGCCCTGGCAGGCCCCAGCCACGTGGGGCTGCCTCTTGTGGGATCCCTGCTGAGGTGATGGTTTTAACTGGGAATGGAGCCCTCGAGATGCACAATTCTGCTTTTGCTAAATATTATAAATAGGGAATGGTTTGGGTTGGAAAGGGCCTTAAATCCCATCCCACCCCTGCCATGGCAGGGACACCTCCCACTGTCCCCAGTGTCCAGCCTGGCCTTGGGCACTGCCAGGGATCCAGGGGCAGCCACAGCTGCTCTGGGCACCTGTGCCAGGGCCTGCCCACCCTGCCAGGGACAATTCCTGCCCAATATCCCATCCATCCCTGCCCTCTGTCCACGTGAAGCCATTTCCTCAGCAAACCCAATCAGCTTTGTCAAAGGATGATAAAATGGTTCCCCCTTGCCAGCTTTGGGGGGTTTGCTCCCAGCCTCGCAGCCATCTGCCCTCTCTGCAGCATTTCTGGCAGATTCCAAACCTCCCACTTTTAGATTTTCTGCATTTGCAGTGACAATCTGACCACTGACACTTCCTTCTGGCTATGCTGCCTTTTGTACCTCTGGTAAACTCATTCCTCACATGTCACACTTCCACATGAAATACTGAATTTATTCCATTTCCCTCCCATGCCTTCCCAGCTTCATTAGATGGGAAATGTTCAAACCAAGCATTTCAAGCCCGTCTGCTGCTGGACACACAGGCTGCCTCTGCTCTCAGCCTCTCCTTGTCAGGACATCCAGAAACCAGCTCCTCTTAGTCACGTTTTCTCAAAAATCACAACTCATTTTTCCAGTCAGGGGATTTTCTTTGAGCATTTTGTTCCTTCCCCCTTCTCCCCACGGTGACTCACAAGGACTGAATCACATCCCTGCGTGTCTGGCCCATGAGCAACACACCCCGGCAGGGAAAAATGGGGCACAAACCCACTTCTCTTGGATCAGTGGCATAAAATCCACACCCTCGGGTTCCTGGCTGTGGGGAAAACTTGAGTTTAATTCCCCAAACCCACGGGTTCTTACCCAAACCTGCCAGTGCTCGTGTTCACTACAACTGAGGAGTCTGGGAAGCCCAAGGGGTTAATTAGAGCCATCCTGAATCCTGGGGCACAGGAAAGCACACAATGACATTTCCAAGGAGGCTGTTGACAGATGCTCTTCCAAACTGCAGACCCCTCACAGATGCTAAAAAAACCTTCACTGTGCACTTGAGCAGAAATCGAGGCTTGGCCTTGGGCCATGTGTGGGAAAAGCTGATGTTTTCAAGGTGGGAAATGATTCTTAGCTAAAAATGACCCTGAACCACGAAGAAGATGAAGAAGACAAGCAGGCAGCTTCTCCTTCCTCTCCCCTGGAATGTGGCCATTGCTCTCCCAGATCCAAACAGGAGGATTGACAAAAATCCTGGGAGCAGAAGGGGCAGGGCTGCAGCCCAGGGAGAAAAGGCACCCAGGTGAGATCATGCTTGATGGGCTGGGAAGGAAATTCCTGGATGCTGCAGCCTAAAAAAATGGCAAAGGATCTCTGGAGAAACAGGAGCTCCTGAGAAAGTGCCCAACAAGGTTTTGTTGGTGACACTGAGGGGCTCAGGGAGGCTGAGCACAGGAGCCAAGGGCGGCTTCCAGCAGAAACTTCCAGCACTCATTTGTCACTGCCCACTGCAGAAAGCTCCTTCCCAGACAATCTCCCAGCCTCTGGAATGAGCTGAGCTGTCACCCAGGGCTGCTCTGCTCTCTTTGATGTGCTGAATTTGGCTCTGCCTGATAAAGCAGCCCACGTGTGCTACGTGCACCTCCCAGCAGCTTGTGGAGAGACAGAACTGATATTGCCAGGCCTGGAGCAGGGAATATCAGTTCTATCAAATATATCAGCAGGATCCTGCACCCATGGAGTGCCTTGGCTTGGAAGGGACCTTAAAAAACCTTTTCTTTCCACCTCTGCTTAAACTTTAAGGTCTTTGCCACTCAAACCATTCTGTGATCCCTTAAATGTCATCTCATCCCACCCCTGCCATGGCAGGGACACCTTCCACTGTCCCAGGCTGCTCCAAGCCCATCCAGCCTGGCCTTGGGCACTGCCAGGGACCCAGGGGCAGCCACAGCTGCTCTGGGCACCTGTGCCAGCCCTGCCCACCCTGCAGGGACAATTCCTGCCCAATATCCCATCCAGCCCTGCCCTCTGGCAGTTTCAGACCATTTTCTCCTGTCCTTTCATTATCTCCTCCTAGTCACAGTTCTCCTCCTTCCTCAGCCCTCTCTGGCTTGGCAGCAGAGGCCAAGTACTGCAAGAAAAGGATTTTAAAACATGAGAAACGTGAAGGGCACCACGAGACACAAACCCACCCCACACAGCCACCAAATGCCCCAGGAGAGTGAACGAGACCCCAGGGAAACATTCTCCCCCAGCCAAGGAACATTTCTCAGCCCAGCTCTGAGGAAAGAGGGAATAAGCAACAACTTGTTTCTCCTACAGCAAACAAGGGAATGTATTTAAAAGTTATTAAGCTGCAATTTAAAAGTTCACACCCCGGTGGTTGTGCCCAGGGAAGAGGAACAGAACACAAGCAGAAGAATGTCAGGAGAGCTGTTAATTGTTACCTATTCCAGCTTCACACTCTGGGCTGAACCAGGAGGGTCCAGAGTCACGGCTCTGGGAACAATTAATGAGTTATTTGATTTACATTGGTAATCCTTTACTGTTAAATGAAATCTGTTAATAGGAGTAAAAGTATGCTCATAGATTTCCTGAATAGAATCAAACCCACACATAAACATGGAACCAATAAGAAATGGATGCAACTTTTTAAATATTGAGTTTCAGCTTTTTCAGCTTCCTCAGTTTCCTTCACCCGACCTCTTCAGTTTGGGTTACAAAAAACAATAAATACGTTTATAGGAGGAGAGGGCAAGTTTTAAAGCAAGCAGCTTCAGGAAATGCTGCTTTATATTGTTTTTGTGTGCAGGGCATAACTCAGTGTCAAGGTTTCACCTCCAGTGATGGGGAAGGCAGGGCTGTAACGGGGTGGGCACCAGTGAGGGACTCAGCACAGACCCCACACCTGAGGGGCAAATCCAGCCACAAAATCATCCCAGAAACACAGACTGGCATGGAAAGGCCTTAAAGCTCATCCTGTTCTCCCTTTTCCTTCCCCTAGACCAGGTTGCTCCAAGCCCCATCCAAGTCTGAGTCCTCTGGTTGGTGCCACCACCCACAGGAGTGTCCCACTGCCAGGTGGAGCCCAGGTGGAGAGCAGCCTGTTCCCAGGGCTGCTCCCAGGGCAGGTGAGGAGCTCCCAGGGCAGGTGAGGAGCTCCTGGGACAGGTGAGGAGCTCCCAGGGCAGGTGAGGAGCTCCTGGGACAGGTGAGGAGCTCCTGGGACAGGTGAGGAGCTCCTGGGACAGGTGAGGTGCTCCCAGGGCTGCTCCCAGGACAGGTGAGGAGCTCCTGGGATAGGTGAGGAGCTCCCAGAGCTGTTCCCAGGACAGGTGAGGAGCTCCTGGGATAGGTGAGGAGCTCCCAGGGCAGGTGAGGAGCTCCCAGGGCAGGTGAGGAGCCCCCAGGGCAGGTGAGGAGCTCCTGGGACAGGTGAGGAGCCCCCAGGGCAGGTGAGGAGCTCCCAGGGCAGGTGAGGAGCTCCCAGGGCAGGTGAGGAGCTCCCAGGATGTGTCACACGTGTGTGGGGGCAGCCAGGGAAGAGCTGGCTGCACTCCCAGCACCCTGCCTGTGGCACTGGGAATTTCCCCGTGGTCTGACACCGTGGGTCAGCAGCAGCACCACGGCCATCCTGAGCGTGGCACTCCCCTCCCCACGGCCTCCCTCCCCCTGGGGATGAGTTTGGGGTGCCAGTCCTGCCGGGTGGGATGCCAGCTCCTGTTTGCTGTGGCCCAGCAGAGCAGGGCTGCTCCTGGGGAACGCTCTCCTGAGGCTGCCCTGCTCCGTGATCCCGCTGCAGGACCCGAGCCCCATCTGTTCCCAATCAGGGCCTGGCTGATGGAATGCTGGAATTTATCAGGCCGGAGCAGGGGTGAGCACTGCAGGGGAGCAATGAGCTTTTCCATCCACGCCGTCATCTGGTCCCCATTACCCCTCAGAACCACATAAAACATCACAACAGCCACACTGGGGGCTGCAACCTGCTCCCCCTGCAGCCTCCTGCTCTGCCAGCAGTCCCACGGAATGTTTGCTGGATGGAATTCCTCCTGCCTGGCACCCAGGAGCCAGCACTGACTGCTGCAAAATGGTTCTGATGTTTTTCCTTGGATGTCACAGAATGAGAGAGGGGGAAATGATTCCATGGTCCCCCAGGGCTCTGTCCTTTCCAAAGGAGGATGGAAGTGGCAAATCCTTCAGCATCCTTGACACACAGATATTATCAAGTGCTTTCTTTCCAGCTCTGAGCATTAATAGTGGCTTTTTAATCTAAATTACCTAAAAATGGAGCAGAACTGCAGCAGAAAACAAGGGCCTGTCCTTGTTGTAACCAAACCCAGCAGCTGTGCAGGCTCTGGGAACCAGGCACCCCCAAAGGCAGGACACACCTGGGGCACCCTGGCAGGGAACCAGGAGAGCAAACCAGAGATCCTCAGCGGGCAGGGCTCAGGGTGGCAGCAGCCAGGGGGCTGCAGAGCTTGGGGCTGTGCCAGTGATGCTTTAAGTTTGAGCTTTTATATTTTCAGATTCTGGGCTGTTTTGGTGGGTAGTTCTGGGTTTCATATTCAGAGCTCCTGAGCTCTCTGCACAGAGCAGGGACACAAAACAATTCCTGCTCCAGCTCGGCACCAAGGACAACTTTCAGGGCAGGAACAAAACCAAGGGTGAAGGGAGAAGGAAAAGCAAGGAGGATGGAGCTGCATGAGCTGGAGCTGGAATTGGCCAATGAACTGCAATGTGCTGCTGGAGCAGAACTGATCCAAGTGTGAGCCCTGGTGCCTTGGAGCCCATTCTGGGACCATTTTGGGTCACCCTGGGTGTGGCCCAGCCGGGCTCTGGCACTGCCCAGGTGTGTCCAGGGAGGCCTTGGAATAAATCCCTGCTTTATCCTCCTGCCCTGGCTGGAATCTGCTCCAGGGCAGCCTGGAGAAGGCCTCACCAGGAGAAGCTGAGTGGACTCAATCCCAGCTGGATGCTGTGGCTGTCCCCAAACCAGCACTGGCAGGTCACGACCCCAATAACCACAGAATCCCCCCAGAACCTGCGAGGGTTTGGGTTGGAAGGGCCTGGGCAGCTGCCATCAGCAGCATCTGGAGGTGCCAGGAGAATCCAGATCCCAACCCACCCCAAAAATATGGACTGAGGAAAACTCTGCTGAACTCCAGGAAAACCGAAGAGCTTGACAAATATGGTGGCTTGTTGTTTTTCTCTTCCTTTGAGGGAAAGATCCCCAGGACTGAGAAGCTTTAAGTGATGAACACGACATTAAAAAATGCCTCAAATTGCTTCAGGTATGTCAGAGATGTGGGTCAGGACACAAGGCTTCACACTAAGCAGGAATTGAACCAATAAATGGATTTTTGTGGGTTTGGGTTGCTTCTTTGTGCCCCAGCTCAAATCCCCTCTCTGACTGCAGTGTTATTCCACACAAATTCCCTCATGCTCTCGAGTCTGGAGTTGCAGCTTGTCTGCTCTGTGAAACACCCCCAGCTTAGCCCTGCTCTTTAGGATAAACCCTCCTGGCCAACAGCCCAGTGCTAGCACTGCTCCTGCTGGAGGATCATCACCCAATTCACAGCTCTCCCCTGCCCAAGGCACAGCCAGCCAAAAATAGTAAATGTTAAACAACAGGCCTGACAGGGCAATTTTTCAAGGTCTGTTTGAGGCATCTTCAAACCGTCACAGACAAATTCATGGATCCACCCTGACACTTCCCAACCTGCAGCCCTTCCCAGCTGTAAAATCTGACACTCCAGTTAATATTGCATCCATTTGGACGTGGAATATAAATTCAATGAGCTTAGGAGTCAACAAGGAGCCTGCAAATCACACCCTGTAAAGCAAAAATACTCCACGAGGGGTAAGACCTATACAGCAAACATCTGACTCGAGAGCTGAAAAGCAAATTTGCAAATCACAGATAATTTAACAGAGCAGAGGTGCCTACTTTGTGTGTTTTGAGCTTGCCTCTGACAACTTCACTGTGTGCTCTCCAGCAGCTGGATCAGACCCTCAGTCAACCCTCCCAGTCACTCGTGACATTGCAAATCTCTTTTCCAGGCTGCAGAGTCCATTGGTCTCCACATGGAGGGCTCTGATTTTCCTCACACTCCTGCAGCCACTCTCATCCTTTATCCTTCAAATTGAGGCTCTAATTAATGCAGGCAACCCCAGAATGGTTTGGGTTGGAAGGGACCTTACAGCCCCTGCAGCTCCTGGGCAGGGACACCTTCCCCTGTGCCTTCAGTGCCCAGATCTGAGGGGTCCTGCAGGAAAATTGGGATATTCCCAAGGTTCTGCCCTCACCCAGCACACCCCTGCTGGAGGATTCCCCAGTTTGGGATCAAGCACTGAGGAATTCCCCCCATTCCCAGACAGGCTGCCCCTGGTCAGGCACCACCAGCAGGGGTGGGATTCTGGTTAAGAGAGCAGATTTTGGCCCAACACCCCTTGGAAATTCTCCTAAGTGCCATTAACACCCTGCTGACCCCCGGAGCTGCCCCTTGAAACCCCAGGGAAGGAAGGGTTGGGAAATGTGAACCCTTGCAACACTTTTTGCCACTATTTCCTTCAAATCCTCTGTGCCATGAGGGGCTGCTCTGGAGTTCTTGTCCTTTCACAACTTCGATGTCTTAGACATTAAATTTCCAGTTCAGACTCCCACACAGCCAGCATAAAATCAGCCAACTGTGTTTATTAATGTTTTCCAATCTTGTTTTTTCTGCTAAACACGTTGGTGAAATGTAAAACACGTCTTTGAGTGGGCCCTGGCAGAGTTTGGGGATCTCTGAAGTGCAATAACTGCAGGTTTTGAGAGGTTTATGCAATATCTGGAATATTAACAGAGCTCTCCCCTGTGGAATGAGCGGGGCTGCATTTCTCCAACAGATTTAGAGCGAGTCCCATAAATCTCTGCTCTGCACATGTGTCCTTGCTCAAGGAATTTCCCTAGGAATGCTAGCTGAGGATTTTCAGGAAATTACAATAGTTTGAATGAATTTAGAAATAGTCACATGCCTAGGATGTATCATAAGAGGTATTGCAGAAAGGAAACTGAGCAATACATTAAAAAATATTCAATATATGGGATTTCATTAGTGTGGGGTCAGAGCACTCAGCACTTCAAAAGCTGTGTTGTTCACTCATGTTTTCACTGGAATTTTATGGAACACAAGTTTTCTCCTTAATTCTACCAAATAACTATTTCAACTACTAAACCTGGAATTTAAGCTATTTAGCAAATTCTGCAGAAGCATAAGCTTTAAAAATATATCTAGCGAAATAATTACATCCTTTTTATGACCTTTTTATCCACTTCTTGACCACTGAAAAAGCAAAGAAATAGATCTTTAATCAGCTTCAGTGGATGCCTGTTGGAGCTGAAGTGATGCTGTGTTAGAAGGTGATGTTTGAAGTGACAGGCAATTTAATTTATTAAATTAAATTACATTTAATTGATTGAGGCAGCTGCTCTTTGGGATCAATGTTGGGCTGTGAACAGCTCATGGCTACCAGTGAGGGGTTGGATTTGCCCAAATTCACCTCAGAGGGAATAAGCAGGAGGCTCCCAACCCAACCCAACCCAACCCA
>VZTB01003713.1:63589-94194 GCA_013397245.1 Thryothorus ludovicianus
GGGCACAGAACAATCCAGAGCCAAGGGCACAGAACAATCCAGAGCCAAGGGCACAGAACAATCCAGAGCCAAGGGCACAGAACAATCCAGAGCCAAGGGCACAGAACAATCCTTTGGCAGCCCCAGAACCAAGGGCAGCGCTGCAGCCTCAGCCCCAAAAGTGCAAAGAGCAGCGAATTGAGGAGAGCAGCCTGGGAGGGTGGGACTGCAGAACCTGGGGCTGGGATGGGACAATGAACCCAATGTGGGAATGGAGCAAAACTGATAAAAGGGTGAAAACTCCTGAGCTGGGGCCCATCCTGGGTGAGCCAGGGCCAGGCCCTTGCACTGCCTGAGGTGAATCCTTTGAAGCCTTTTAATAAATCCCTGCTTTATTCCTGTAACTCTGCCCAGCCTCTGTTCCAGGGAGCCTCTCCAGGCATCCCTGCACTGGGGAGAGCCCCACAACAGCAGCACCCTCCTGGAGAGAGCAGTTTAACAACCACAGAAAGGTTTGGGTTGGAGAGATGTCAGAGCTCATCTCGTCCCTCCCCTGCCCTGGGCACCTTCCATAAGATTGCTTCAACCTGGCCTTGAAGGATCATGAGTACAAAATCAGGGCGGCATAAAACTGTAGAAAATTATATACTGGGCCAAGAAACCAAATAAATGATCAAAATAGAGCAAATCATAGCAGGCATAACAACATTGTGTAAAAAAACCCCCACTAATTCCTATTAATTATCATTTTATTTCTGAACATCATGAGAATGCTGCTTAATGAGCTTTCAGTTTTGGATGATGCTCTGCTGAGTCCTAGGCCAAACTAAGTGTGATTTCAATTACCGAAGAAACAAAAGAAGAAAGAAGGAGAGAAATGACAAAGAAACAACAAAAACAACAAAAAAACCAAAACCTACAATTCTCTTTTGCTGAGATTCAGATTTTCAAATTAAATAAGCATCATATGGAAGGAACAGTTGGTTAACAGAGAACTAAACATGCATTTGAACAGAAATAGTTAAGGATGCCATTTCCAGGAATAGAAAGGAGCCAGAGAGAGCCAACTGCAGACAGTCAGAGATATGCTAAACCCTCTCTCACACGTTTTCTTAAGATGTCTGTGCATAATTCAATTTGAAGCCCAGGCTCATACCAAAATATATAACTTCACATCGCAGTGCATGCCTGCCTCAATGGATTTAAGTTTCACTTGAGCAACATATGGAAAACATCTGCCCATTGCAACCGAGTATGGCTCCTTTTTGTAAACCCTTGGAAGTCCTCACGGCCTCTTTGGGTTTGGTTTCCAAGAGGAATCAGCTCCCTGGCCTGCTGCTTTTCCTCCCATTCCCATCTGAGCCGGATAACTGTGGCAGATAAGCAGATCTGCTGGTGGATGGTAGGAAAAGGATATCTGGGTTCAGACCTGGAGCACGTGGGGCTCTTGGCAGATACTGAAAATGCACCCCAGGACATGGCTGGGTCTCCCTGAGCCAAGAAACGAGCACATAACTCACAGCAGGGTCAGACAGCTCCGAGCCCACAGCTCCTGATGATCCCTGAGGGTCCTTATCCTTCCCAGGAGCAGCTCTCCGCTCCAGCCAGCCACACTTCTGCACCTGATCCTGCCTGGAGAATCCCTGGCTGCTTCCCCAAGGCTGCTCTGAGCCCTCTGTGCAGCCCCAAAGGCCAGGTGAGACCCCACTCCCACCCTACAAATTTATCTTGTTGTGTTCTACACGATCCCAAAGGCCAAGGGCAAAGGAAAGAGATTTGCTGATGAATCACCCTGAAAAGTTGAGCAAACTGCTCCATTGTGGCCATTTCCTGATGTTCCCAGTGGATCTGGATAAAAAGGGTCACCACTGACATTCCATGGGACTGATGCCAAGCACCAATTCCCTCAGAGGGAGAAGCTGGAGATCAGGGAAGGGTTCTGCTTCCCCCAGAGGGTGCTGGCACTGCCCAGGGAATGGGCACGGCCCCGAGGCTGCCAGAGCTCCAGGAGAGTTTGGGCAGCGCTGCCAGGGGTGCCCAGGGTGGGATTGTTGGGGTGTCTGGGCAGGGCCAGGGGCTGCACTGGAGGATCCTTGGGCGTCCTTTCCAACTCAGGATACCCAGTGATAAAGAGGTGAGAGGATGGTTTCACTGGAACTTTTCTAGACTCACGTCATAGTTCGAAACTGAAACATTTTGTACCAAATAAACCAAAAATTATTTTCTCTCTGCATGACGTCGTGCTTCCAGCACTAAGTCCTTTCTTTGCACTTGCCCTTGTTTAGTTTGCTCTGGAAGTTTTCTGCCCACGTGGAGCTGAGCCACTTAAACTCCAGTCAAATTTCAGCAACGATTGCAAAAGATGAAATTCCCGTATTCCTGGACAGGCAGATTTCCTCTCGGCTATAGAAGAGTGATGGGAAGGAGTCCAAGAGGCAGGAACAAAAATAACAGCTTTAGGCAAGGAAAGGCACCAACCTGAGCCTTGCTATTGCCTAAGCTGGGATGTCAGGGATAGGAAGGGATCTGGAAATGAAAGCTGATTATTTAGTCTGGCAAAGGAGCGTTTGGAGTGCGGGGTGTATCAGAGAGTGATGCAATCACAAATGATGGACTGCAGCCACCAAACCTCTCTGAACAAAAAATACTTTGTGCTAGCGCAGCTTTGGGCAGCTTCCTGCAGCAAACTCTGCTGGGCTGATATTCCCTAACCAAGAGAGATGAAAAGCAAAGGCAATCAGAGCAACCCCCTCCCTCTGCAGCGAGATTGGAGTGACCTCACTGACATGGAATTGCTTTTAAGTGGAGAACCTGTGTGCACACGTGTAAACAATCCCAGATACCCCACTTTGGGCCCGTTCTTCTGAGACCTCAAGAAAGGTCAGCAGGCACAACCCAGTTGGCCATTTTCTGCTCTTTTCATGTTTGAGGTGGCAGGGGATACTCAGAGCTGTTTGTTTGTCACATCTTTATGGGCTCTGAGGGGATTTTTGAACCCCCAACCCCCTGATTCCCAGAGGTCAGGCAGCCAGAGGTGATATCAGGAACTCTGAATAATTCACTTTTTCCCAGTCTTGCTTCATCTGCCTCAGTCTAAACTAAGAGCCTGAAAATGTTTGTTGTGTGAGAATGGAAAAAACATCCCACTCAACTCCCTAAATGCTTTCCTTCCCTCCCTGACCCCCAATACTTTGCAGATCAGATTCTCTCACCCTCCCCAGGCAGACCGCACGCTGGGAATGACAATTCCAGCACAAAGTGTCCTGCAGCTGGGGACTCTCCACCCTGCAGGTGAGCCAGGCAGGGACCCCAGGGGCACGGCTGGGTGGTGCCAGCCCTGCACCCACCCCTGGAAAAGCTGCCCTGAGCTCCAGCTCTGCCCATCCCAGCAGCACCGAGAGCCTGGGGAGAGCAGGGCCCTGGGGCAGTGTCCTGGGGGCAGATGGATTTTCACTCCAAAGGACTTTCCAAAGCCCAAAGCACCAGGACTAATTTTTCCCCTGAGGGTGACTCAGGTTTGGCACATACCTACCTGAAAATCCTGGAATAATTTAGGTGGAAAGGACCCCCAGGATCAAGCTGTGCCCCATGCCCACCTTGTCCCACCACCCTTCCAGGGAGGAATTCCTCCCCAGTGTCCAAGGCACAGGTAAAGCAGGTTTGTGTGAGCAAAACCAGAGACACAAATGGAAAAGGAACACAGATTCCAAGCTAGGAATAATTACAGGAGTTTTTTGCTATTCTCTGGATAGTTCATAGCAAATAATTTGTGTGAGATCCCCTCTAATCTCACCTAAGCAAAGCATCTCTGACATGATTGAACTGGTTGAACCAATAATACTACAGAATTTAAACCAGATTAATACCAAGAAGACTTAGACTAAATTAATGTTTCATCTAAAAGCACCTTGTTTCACTTTTTCATAGGTAACAGACACAACTCTGACTGTGCAGCTCCAGATTTACAGTTCCCAAAACAGGATACAGCCTTAACAGATTATCCACGGAGTAACAGTGCTGTGAGTGTTAATTAGGGCTGGAAAAGCAGAACCCTAACGAGCTGTTAGAACTCCTTAAGAGCTCTCCTTTCTTGCTTAAAGCAATAAACTGTCGGTGTATAATAGAATTTATTATACAGCAGTGCCTAACACTCCAAAAAACCCTGCCCTATTTAGCTAAACCTGACACGTGTACCCAAACCAACTCCAGGTATGTTTATTTTTCTCCCAATCCCCTCCAGAGCCCTGGCACACAAACCGACCCGGCAGGGAACACTTTCCTCACCAACGACACGAAACAACCCAAGCGACCCCGCCTGTGCAGCCCGAGCGCTCCCAGCCCGAATCCCAGCCCGGCTCTCCCCGTTTTCACCCTTGGCCAGGCAGAGCATCCCCCAGGCAGACCTGGAGGGCCGGCACTGAGCGAGCTGCCCGCCCCTTCCCCTCCCGGCCAAAAGGCGCAGCCGGGAGCGCTGCGCTCACAGCGCCGCTCGTTCACCGGGGCTGCGGCTCCTTCTCCCGCACGGCCCCGGCTCTGCCGCTCCCCGGCAGCTCCCCAGGGCCCCCGCAGCTCCCCAGGGCCCCCGCAGCTCCCCAGGGCCGCCAGGAGGATGCTGCTGCCCCGGGAACTCTCGCTGCTCACGCTGCTCTGCGCGCTCGGCGCCTCCGGCTCGGCGGTGGATGGAGAGGATGACTACGAGCTCATGTACGTGAACCTGGATAATGAAATCGAAGGTCCGGCCCCTGCGACTGAGGAAGGTGGGTAAATTTAATCCGGGTTTGGGTTAAGGGCAGAACTGCCTTCGTTGCTGCCTAGCTCCTGTAAGAGTTATAGCTGCAAACATAATTTAGTTTTTACCGAGGGAGAAGCTCGTGCTTGTAGCAGGAGATTGTTTTGCAAAGCCCTTGGATGGGGGGCCCTGGACTGTGCTTCAGGCTCTTCATTGCTCAGTTTTCCTGCAAAAAGCTGTTGCTGTCCCGGGGTTTAGGATCTCTAATCACACCCCTGCACTGTTCTGTCCTGTGAAAGGCACCGGCCCCAGCACGGCAGGGGGTGGAACCAGATTGTCTGTAAGGTCCTTCCCGACCCAAACCAGTCTGAGCCCACGATTCTGGGGCAGCCTGGAGGACACAAAGCCTTGCACAGAGCCAAGGTTTTGCCAAACTCTCCCGTTTAAAACCCGCTACAAAGGAATGGCAACATCTGTACCTTCCCTTCCAGCTGCTTCGTGCGACTGCCAGCGGGAGCACAGCAAGTGGGACAAGCTGTTCATCATGCTGGAGAACTCGCAGATGAAGGAGAACATGATGCTGCAGGCTCTGGACGAGCTCCCCAGGCTGGAGCTGCACACCCTGAAGGCAGAGCTGAGCCAGCTCGCCACCACCCTGGCGGGCACCTTCGCCACTGTCACCTCCCACCTGGTGTCCCAGGTGGAGCAGGCGCTCCAGAGGAGCAGGGACCGGGCCGAGGAAGCCAGGAGGCTGCAGGAGTCGGAGCAAGGGAAGGTTCTGGAGCACCTCCTGCAGCTGAGCCACAACGTGTCCGTGCGCCTGGACGGGCTGGAGAGCGCCTGGCGCGGCCGGGCCGAGCGGCGGCCGCAGGACACGGCTCTGCAGCCGGACACACGCGGTGGCAGCACCGGGGACAGCCCCATCCTGAGCGCCGTGTGGAAGGAGCTGCAGCACACCCGGGCTGAGCTGAGGGCGTCACAGCAATGGGCAGCTCGGCACCTGCTGCCAGCAGGTAAGGGCAGCGTGAGAGCTCTGGGATCCGGACAGGGATCCCCAAATTCCCTCATGGGCACCTCCTTCTCCAGAGCAAGCCCGGGAGCAGCAGAGCAGCTCTGAACAGGCTGTGCAGGAAGGGGGGAACCCCAGGACTTGTGGGAAGAGGCACTGAGCTTTTCAAAGGTGGGATCAAAGAAAGGTTTCATCAAAGTCCTGGTGCAGGGTAGGGCCAGCCAGGATCCCACCTCCTCCAGGCTCTCCCAGATCAGAGCCATTGTCAGAGAGCAGCAAATGTATTTTAGGCGTCCAGATTATGTTCTCTCACCTTTTGCCTTCCCAGCTGGTGGCTCCTATGTGTTTGCACCAGTCACGGAGCTCTCCTGTCCTCCTGCATGCTCCCACTCCTTCCTCTTCCTCCATCACATCTCCTCAGTGTCCAAGGGACAGCCAGCCAGCCAGGCACACTTCCAGGGCACAGAGGGCACATTCCCTGCATGCCAGTGGGAATACTCTGCCCTGAATATTCCCACTGGCACAGAGAAATCAGCGCTGCTGCTTTTTGGGGGATTTTTCCCTTCCCAAAACACCTGCACTGGTCAGTGGGGTGGCTGTAGAAAGGTGGGCTCGTACCTCAAACTCCAACTCAGCTTTTCTGTGCAGGGCAACGGGACACCCAAAAAAAGCAGCGGCAGCTCGGGTGTGGCAGAGCAGCCCCTCGTTTGTTTGAGGTGTGGGTGCAGAATTACCACGTGCAAGATAAGCAGCACTGAAATCACCCTGCCCAGCGAGCAGTGCCCAGCTTCTACCTGCTGGTTAATGCCTCTGCTTTCCACTAAGACAAGTTATTGCAACCCAAACCCCCCCAAAATCCACCCCCGCAGGGTGGGAGCGTAGGAAGGAGGGGGTGCAGCGTCTCCAGAGTGAGCTCTCACACCAGGGAGCAGAAAGGAGCAGTAATTGCTGCAGCAAAGGCACCAACGCAGCCACAGCATCATTTACATCAAAGCCTGGGAGTCCAGCCCGAGCCCAGCCCTTCACTCAGCTTCTGAAGAAAATTGTTTTCACTGCTTTATCACAGCACCTCAGAAACCTCTGTGTGCTGGGAGGAGCTCTTTGAGCGCATTCCTCTTTTCCCCAACACAAACCTTGCAGAGATGGGATCTCGTTCCTTATCTCCCCATACCCCAGGCAGCCTCAGCAGCTACTCTGCACCAGGTGAGAGCAACAGACTCCATCTGCACTGAGGATCATCACTGGAAATCCAGTTTATTTCCACTGGTTCCCACATGATTTTACATAAAACAACCATACTTGTAAATTTAAAGGCTGCATTTTAAGTACTTCCAGAATATCTCTCTGGATTTTTTTTTTCCAAGGGAATTTTTAGCAACTGACTTTAATTTCTCACATCTTGACTTTCTGCCAGCCGTACTCTTGAGGGATTTTCTAATCACACTTTTTTGTTCTTCACTGAGGCTGGTTTTAATTTTGTTTAAGCTTTGATAATAGAGCCTGAAAGCCTGCTAATTAAAAGCTTTTTCACAATAGTGCTCCTAAGTAGCATTTTAAGGAGAATCCCCAGCAGTTGCTCACTGATCCTGCCCCTCCACAAAAGGGTCAATGGGAGATGTAAAATCTGCTCAAAGCTGGAGAGAAGCAGCCCATGAAATACCACAGCAGCTCAGACCTGGAGGGCACAAAGAGTCCTTCATTCCCTGCAGCAGAAATTTCCACACACGTTTTGGACATTTCAGATCCTCCAGCTTCTTTAAACAGGAAATGAAGCAGCTTAATTGGAGAAGGGGCTGCTTGTTCCCTCCTGTCACCTTGGATATTAACTTAGGTACAACCAGGGAACAGCAGAAACCACCAGAAATGTCTTGGCTTTGCTGATCACCAGCTGCTTTCCCAAGCTGCATAAATTTCTGTTGGTGGTTTCAACTAATCTAGTTTCTATTATCAATACTTTGGTTAATTGGACATGAGAGAAGAGCTGATTTAGAAGTACCAGTTGTCTCATAATTTCCCCAGTTTAACCCATGAATGGTCCTGGTCAAAGAATCCTAAGGCAGGGCCAAGAAAGGGACTCATGTGAATTAAATAAGCAAGCCCCTCTCAGCATGTTCCTGCCAACATTTTCTGCTTTTCAGAAGCTCCTGTTCCCTGATGCCCTTTTATCCTGAACCCAGCAGTTCCCTCCCCCCTATCCTGGGAATGCCAGGCTGTCCAAACCTGCTGTTTGAGATCCCTGACCCCCTCCCTCAGCACAACCTTGGTATTTTCACAACTCCACACTTAGAGGATGAAACAACACCTCAGTGGCACCGAGGGAGGGGAACCCAATTCCAAGGGCTGAAAGAGTCCCTCTCCCAGGAGGTGGTGCTCCAACCTGAGCTTCCCAAAGGAAGCAGCAGGGCAGACAGGCTGAATTAACCCTTTGGATGTCACTGGGCTGTACAGTGTCCCCCTGTGCAGGCAGGGAAGAGCCAAGAGACCCCTGCAGCTGGATTGTCCCTTGCCTTAGCACCCAGCAATTCCTCCACCAGCTCTGACAGCTCCTCCAGATCACCCTGGGGTAGGTTCCTGCATCCCACTGGATGAGCTGAGCTCTCAGCTCCCTTTGGGAAGCCTGGAAGTGAGCCCTAAATCAGGCATTGGGACAGGCTGGCCAGAGGAGACCCCCATCCCTGGAATTGCTCAAAAATGGGTGGATGTGGCACTTGAGGGCCTGGCTCAGTGGTGAACGTGGTGGTGCTGGGCTGGCAGTTCACAGAGTCAGGGAATGGTTTGGGATAAAGGGAATTTAAAGCTCATCCTGTTCCAATCCCTGCCATGGGCAGGGACACATTTCCCTATCCCAGGCTGCTCCAAGCCTTACCCAGCCTGTGCTTGGACATTTCCACAACCTGGTGATCACAGAGATCTTCTCCATGCAATGCCAAAGGCCCCAGGTGTGCACACACAAATAAACCAGTTCTTATTTACCTGACAATCTTCTGAACCCTTGCAGGCTGTGAAACCGCCATTCTGTTCCCCATGCGCTCGAGGAAGATCTTTGGGAGCGTCCACCCGACCTCTGCAATGACCCTGAGCTCCTTCACTGCCTGCATCTGGCTCAAGGTCACCGAGGCCTTGGACAAAACCATCGTCTTCTCCTACGGGACCAAGTTCAACCCCTACGAGCTGCAGCTGTACCTGAGCCGGGCCTCGGCCGTGCTGGCCGTGGCGGGTGCCCAGCACCGCCTGGCTGCCAGGGATGTGGTCATTCCTGGCCAGTGGCTCCACCTGTGTGGCACCTGGAGCTCAGAGAACGGCTCTGCAGCCCTGTGGGCACAGGGGCAGCTGGCAGCCAGTGCCTGGGACGTGGCTGCTGCTCACACCATCCCTGACGGGGGCATCCTGCAGCTGGGGCAGGAGAAGAACGGCTGCTGCGTGGGAGGGGGGTTTGATGAAGCCCTGGCCTTCTCGGGGAAGCTGACTGGCTTCAACCTGTGGGACCGAGTGCTCAGCCCTGCTGAGGTGACAGCCCAGGGCTCAGGGGACACCTGTGGCACCCGGGGCAACGTGGTGGGCTGGGGGGTCACGGAGGTGCTGCCCTACGGGGGAGCCCAGTACGTGTCCTAAGGCCTGGGCTCTGCTCAGACTGGATTTCACTGACACTGCCACAGCAGCCAGAGCTGCAGGAGCCTCTGGAATTCCCAAGGATCACCAGCACTGCCAGTTCACAGAGGTACTGTGGAGATGGGATTGATCTCTGCCTGCTGGCCTGGCAAAACCCTGAGAACACCCCCAGAGCAAGGCATGGCATTGCAAAAGCTGTCCCTGGGGCCAGGCAGCTCTGGCTCTCCAGTGCAGGGGTTTCTGCTGGATGAAGTGAGGGTCACTGTGGACATTCAGGAGCCAAGTGGAGCTCCCGACATCCCTGCTGAGGAAAATCTGACCTGGCCCTGCAAAACAGAGCAGCTGGGGCTGCCCCTGGATCCCTGCAGTGCCCAAGGCCAGGTTGGACATTGGGGCTCGGAGCCCCTGGGATTGTGGAAGGTGTCCCTGCCATGGCAGGGGTGCCACTGGATGAGCTTTAAGGTCCATTCCAACCCAAACCATTCCAGGTTCCTCAGTCCTTGGGTTCTATAGTGTTAAAGTGAATTTTACAGAGGAACCACCCAAGTCAAGAAATGTGTTGTCTATTAATCGTTGTTAGTAATGTGTAGACTCTAAGAAAGCTAGTTCCTTGTTTAAAGCATTATTTATGCCACGGATTGGTATAAAAAATAATATTCCCCATCATAATCTGATGTTACCTTGGGAGGAAATGCAGCTGTATTATATTGTACATTGACTTTGTGATAATTTTATTGAAATTATTTTTGTAAAGTTGTTTTGTAAATAAAGATACTTTACTAGACTAAAACTCTCTCCCTCTCATAAACCAAAATTCTGAACCAAGTCCCAGGTGGGACTTCTTCCACATTTTGAACCATGCAGTTTTAACTGTGATAGAGCAAAAATGAAGAGCAACCTCTCACAAGAGCAGAGACCCCATGCACAATCCCGGCTCTCTGGGGCCAGGATTTGAGGTACATTTGTACTTGTTTGCTGCCCTCAGGAGGTTTCTATGAGGTAGAATTGCTGCTGAGTGCCAGTGATTCTCTCCTCTCTCACAAAACTTCTCCCAAATCCCCTGAAAGCCCAGGGCTGGCTGCAGAGAGCCAAGGCACTGCTGATGATTTTCATGTGGAAAGCAGCACCAGCAGAGAATGATGGATACCCTACTCACTGGGTGTGTAACATTTACAACAAGAACCATTACTTGCTACCTGTTGAAGCCTCTGAACAAGTTGTCATGAGGGATGTCTTATTCAAAGCCATTCCTGTTTCCCCTGGAAGCAGCCCATCCTTCTTCTCTATTCCCACGTTTCCCTGTCTCTCTCATTCTCTACAGATGTCCTAAGAGCACACTTTGACAAATTCCTTGTCGGGTTGCTGCTAAACTTCTTCCTGACCATGACAGATCCTTGCTGCCTGGATACAAAAGTAGTAAAAAAAGGTGAATTCCACTTTGCTGTGCCATTCGAGGGGGGTTGTGCTTCATACCTAAAGTTATACGACCTGCTGCAAAATTTTGGCAGCCCTGCTTATTTAAGGGAAAGAGAATTGCTCTGATTGCTGGAATTTCTCCTGTTACCCTGCAATAAAAACGTATCTACGTTGTAAATGCTTGGCAGTAAAGTTGACAAAAATCCCTCACTTAGTAATATAACCTCAGCTACAGAACAATGAAATATTACCTCTGTTCATCTCTGGCAGCCAAACCCCAGATCTTCAGAGTCTCAAAAACACTCAGGGTCCCAACATTGTGCAAGGGCAAAACCACTCTCCAACCCTCCCTCTGTTCAGTGCCCTCCATTAAGTGAAAACAAATGTCCATGACATGCAGCAGGAAAAGGAAAATCCTCAAAAAGATCTCCAGAAATCCTTCCTGGCTGCTCCTTTCACTGCAGCTCATACCTGAAATGCTTTGTCTTGGAAGGAGCCCTCTCCCATCTGGGCTCGGGTTTGGCAGAGGACCAAGTGCAAAGCCAGGCCTTCCATCCTCTCTGACTCAGCTGGAAAAGCTCCCTCTGCTCTTCCTTCATCACCTCGAGGGCCAGCAAAGCTCTCCCACAGCCCAGCAGCACAGCTCACCTCTCTCCCCCCTCACTCAGCTCCGCTTTCCTTGCTCAACACTTTGGAAATCTCGTTTTGGGGGAATCTGGGCTCTGGCTGGGAGGCAGCCTCTGCAATCCTGCCCTGCTGACACGGGGGAAGGAGCGAGGCTGGGGGTGCCTGAGCTGCTCTGGAAGGTGGAGCAGCCATGGGACTCTCTGATTCCAGGGCAGAGCTGCTGCTGTCCCCCAGGACTGGGAATAAATCCAGTGCCCCTGATGCTGATGGATGGTGTCAGCACAGGATGGTGTCCCTGGGCCAGAGCAGTCAAACCCTTCCCAAAAAGCTCTTTTTTAGCTCATGACACAAGAACCTGGCTGTGCAGCCAAAGAGTTGCCCCGAGTAATGAAAAACTCCAGTTCCCCTCCAACATTTGCAGGCAAGGGGCCAAAGTTTGCTCGGGCTGGTGCCGCGAGGCTGAGCCCCGTCTGTGCAGCCCCACAACACGGCTTTGTCTCCAAAACCCGCCTTGGAAATTCATCCTGGGCAGCTTCTCCCCCTGCTCCCTTCGGCAAACGCTCGCAGGGCAGCTCTGAGCTCTCAGCCTGCTGCGAACCCGGCTGCTCGTGCCTCAAACACCAATTAGCTGCGGTGTCATTAAGGCACCACGCCGAACAAATCATTTGGTTGGAACCGAGCGGCCCCTTCCAGGCTGGAATTCCCAAACCTGATATCCACAGCCACATCTGCTGGTGGAAGAACAGAAATGCACAACTCAGCCGGGCTGAAACCTCCGCTGGGCTCCGCTTTTCCAAAAACCAGGAATATATTCATTATTTCTTCCCTTTATTACTCCACAGTTACAAGTGGCAACGCATAATGTTAGCACACTAATAAGTCTTAAAAGAATCAATTTATAAATTAATTTATAAGTGAATAAATACAGGATGAATACATTTAATTTGAGGGCTTATCATCTTCATAACCATGTTCTTCTAATAGTTATTGCTACTCACTGCTATTACCCCCACTCGAAGGAGAAACCCCGATTTTACCACTGCAGTAGCACTGTCTCACAACAAACACTGTGAACTTTATTACTCCAATTCAATTGGAGTTCCTTTTATAGAGGAATGAATATTTTTGGCTTTTTAAACCACACAAAATAAAATGTAAAGAGATTAGCAACATTGTTCTATATAAAGCTAATAACGTAGGCAAAATGAAAGAACCACTACAAAGCTTTTATATCTTCCATCTGACTATTCCACCACAGAATGGGATTAATTTCATCCCCATTTCTCTTTTGGAGCCCTGCCAATGACACTAAGAGGAAGGATAAGAGCTCCACGGCTGGTGCCTCGTATCAGGGCTGATAATTTGGAGTCCATTAGCAGGGAATATTAACGAGTACAGATGTATTTCCTGCCCTGGGGGTCAGCCAATCCATACCAAACCCTTTAGGTGCAGTAAATTCACATATTCCTCGAGAAAGGCTGTTGTTGGAGTGTGATTAATACATCTGATCACATTTGTAGATATTTCCACGGGCCTGCTTTATACAGCTCATAGGATTTGTCTCATGGTTGGATTGATCCTGGAGTCCTTCCCAGCCCTAAGGACTGATTGATTCTGTAAGATAATTGTTCTGTACATGCCCAGCACAGCCTGGCTGATCTGGCCACACACCTGAGCCCAAAGCCTGGGCTGGCCTTACCTTGGAGGATGCTCCTGACAATGGTTTCAGTGTGCTCAGCCAGCAGCTCTGCCTTGGCAATGGCAGCCAAGGACAGGTAACTGGACATGTTCCTGCACAGCTCCTTGTTGCCCCTCTGCAGGAATTTCACTGCCACTGGCACAGCCAAGGCCATCACTGGAGGCCGGTTGTAGTTCTGCAAAAAAGAAAAAATTAAATTTTATTTATATANTAATATATTAATGTAGTTTGGAGAAACCAAAGTCAAAGCCACAAGGGGGAAAAAGAAGCAAAAAACTTGACAAGAAAGGCCATGTTTTGGTAGGAGACTGAAGGCAGGAGACAAAGAAAGAATAAATACAGAAATGTAAAACCACTGCAGCAGGAAATGGTAAGGATTGCCTTGTTTCTGTCTTCTGCTAGAAGGAGCAGAAGGGCACAAACCAAATATGTGGTGCATAAACATAAATCAATATAAATAAAATATGTAAGGTGTGGAGTGCTCTAGCTACACGTTAACATTTAACATTTCTGACAGGACATTTTGTGCTTGGTGCTCCCCGGGCAGACAGAGGCTGGATCCATCATCCCAAGGCACAGGAAACACCTTGGAGCAGCCACTCCCTGAACTGCTCACAGTGTAACAGCTCCAGTATTGATCATTAATTATTCTGTAATCATTAAGATTTCATTTTTTTAACTTAAACTCACAGAATCCCAGAATGGCTTGGGTTGGAAAGGTCTGAGCTCACCCAGTGCCAGGGGCAGGGACATTTTCCACTGTCCCAGGGTGCTCCAAACCCCACCCAGCCTGGCCTGGGACACTTCCAGGGATCCAGGGGAAGCCACAGCTCCTCTGGGAATTCCAGCCAATTCCTCTGAACACTGAGGTTTTCCAGGAGGGCAAACTCCTCTCCCTAAAATGCCTCCAAGCTTCTGGAATCCCAGGGTCCCTGAATGTACTCTGGGGTTCTGGAATCAAGGTCAGGAAAGGTTTTCTGCTATTATTTATACAGAAAATTGTGTGTACAAACCACACACCCCACAAACCACCCAAGGCCTGCTTAAATGCACAAGCATCAGGACACTTTTGTGTGTGGCTGAGGACCCACATTGCCCCTGGAGCCTCCTCAACCAGTGCTATGCTCTGCTCTCCACTGAGTTCTGAGCAGCTCTCTGAATCTGGAGCACATCCCTGATTCTGAAAATAACCCTGCAGTGTGATTATGTCTAATTAGCAGCTGAAATCCCAGGCAGCCCCTGGAACCCAGATGTTTCAGACAGCAGCAGAACAGAGCGAAGGAAGGCAGAGCAGACTTTGTGGACTTTCATTCTGGAGCAGCTCTGAATAAATTTAGACTGAGAACCCCCAAATCTGTTGTTCCACAGAGTTTGAGTGGCTCTGAGGATTCTCCCCTGGAGCAGAGATTTGCCAAGCAGTGGACACTCCCTCCCAGAGACCCCTGAGGAAGAAGGGGCTGCAGCCACTCTTGGTGTCAGGACAGATAATTCTGGCAGCTGCCATAGGACCAAAAGCTGCATCTTTAATGAGAAAAGCCCTTCAAATAAATGGAGCTTTCTGCAGCAGCATGTTTAAATCAACATAATGCCTCGTTATGTTTGGCTGGGACACTATGGAGCAGGAGCCAAATGCTGCTCCAAGTTATTGCTCTGCCACTCCACACAAAGAATGGGAAGATAAGGCTTGGCTCTCTGGCTAGGATTTAAAAGATCTAAGAAAATTCCAGAGAACAATTCTTTTTTTCCCCCTCCCCACCCCTTACAATAAAGACAAAGCCCTTAGTTAAGAGAAGGTTTGAATCCAGAGGGAAGGAGAAAGGTTTCATTTGTTCCATGATAAACATCAGGGCAGGAAGGCACACTCAGAAAACGTGGAGGTGACAATGAAGAGCAGATTTCAATAAAGTGATACAGTGATGTTTGCAAACCTTGGGGACCTCCCTGCTGCTGCTATCAACAGAGCCCTGCCTGAGATCCAGCCCAGCTGGCAGATATTCATTATTGTTCCAACTGTCCCCACATCTGCTGGAAAACCTCATTTTATACCTCTTTTTTTTTTAAATGCACAGGAACTTGCCAATAAAAGCTCTGTTTTAGGAGCAGCAAAGGTACTTTTATAAGCCAACTGTGGCTGCCCCATCCCTGGGAGTGTCCCAGGCCAGGCTGGACAGGGCTTGGAGCAGCCTGGGACAGTGGAAGATGTCCCTGCCACAGCAGGGGTGGCACTGGCTGGGCTTTAAGGTCCTTCCATCCCAAACCATCCCAGGATTGTATGAGCTACCTCAACGATTTCAAGAGAGGAGGAATCAGAAGAGTACAATTCCAGCTCCTAGTTTAAAACACAACCACTCACAAGCACCCAAAAAGAGAGCTACAAATGGATTTTAAAAAACAGAATCGGCCTCACAGGCAGGGCCCTCCTGCTCGCCACACTCTCTCACCTGCAGGATGCAGCTCGTGATGTCAGAGGCAATTTTGGCGTGCGGGGCATCCTCGTCTTTGCCAGAGGGCTTCAGGTTGTGCTCCAGGCAGGACTCCCAGAGAGCCACCAGGGCCCTGCCGTGCCTGTCGATGGATGCAGTCTCCCTGAGGGCCGTGGTGATGCGGGTGATGCAGATCTCCACCACGGCCTGGTCGTTGTCGTTGGTCTGGTAGTCCTGGGGCACAGCAAAACACATCTGCCCATTGGTTTGCACCCAAAAATTCAGTTTTTGTAGCAGTCCAGTGTCGCTGTGGGACATGCAAGGCCACACTCTCTCTTGAGAAGGCTGAAAACTATTTATTAAAACATCTGACTCTATTTACAGTATTTCCACAGAGCAGGGATTGGAGGAGAAGGCTGACACCTCTCCCATCCCCTTGGTCAAGACAACTGCCCATCAGTTGTTCTTCACACCAAGAGAAAGTGTGGAAACAACCTCATCTTATCAAAACAGACTTTTGAGAAAGACACCTGTGTGTGAGAAAGAACTAGGAACTGTGAAAACAGCAAGTTAGAGAGTGCCTCAGAAAAACCTGAGGAATTAGGACGATGGTCCAGTGTCCATTTTCCCACATCTGCCTTTACAACAAATGTGGAATTTGTCACCCCACAGGTCTCAATTCTCATCACTGGGAAGGTATGGACCCCTGTGATCTCATACAATCTTAATTATGCTTTAAATAGCCTTTTAATAAAAACTATTATAAAGATGAACTTGAAATATCTTTGAGGGAAAACGAGCTGGTGAGAACTGGATTTTGCCAGCACATTTTAAAATCTCACACTTTGCTCTTCAAGTCTTATCAGAAATTTAAGTTGTTTATATACTTCCCCTTATTTATACAATATAATCTCATTAAAAAAATTAAAATATTAATACAGTTTCACTCACTGCAGCTGAACTAATGATTCTGATCTGCTCAAGAGCTTCAGAGAGGCTTCCCTCAATCTCAGCATCCTCCAGGGAGAAGAGATCCCCTGCCCGGGACAGGTCCTTGTGTGCCAAAACCAGCCTGAAGAGGTGATGCATGGCCCTGCTCAGGCACCCTCTGCAGGCACCATGGGCATGGAGAGCTCAGCTGGGGACAGAACGGGGACAGGCCTGGCCAGCAGCAATCAGCCTCTCAGGAAGGATAAATCTGGGCTGTATTTCAAGGCTTCCTTGGCCCCTGGCTAAAGGAAAACAATGACAAAAAAAAGAAAAAGAAGAAAAACCAGCAAATGCATTGATTGACATATTCCAGATTTGCAAAGATTTTTAAATGTGTGTGAGGACCCCCCGAGCCAGGGACATCCTAGAGCACATTCAAGAACTGTGTGAATTTTGACCTTCAAACACTAAGTAGTTTAAAATTAGATTTAAAAATGTCTAATAACCAAACCCAAGGTTGGCTTTCCTTTCTGTGCATGTCACCTGAGCAGGCTGGAGCCTGGAGCAGCTGCTGAGAGCTCCAAACCCCTTTCCCTGTCAGCAGCAGAACCCAAGCAGGAGGGTGAAGCCTCTTCCTTTGTTTTCTGGGTTGTTGTGTCTTGCCTCCAGAAAAATATTATTAGCAAGATTGAGAAGATAACAAGCTTTGTTTAGAAAAAAACTGTCACTTTTGTCACCAAAATGATCCCTGGGGTCTTTCAAACTCCTGTGAAACAAAGCCTTGGCTGAGGTGAAGCTCTGCTCTTCTCCTTGGCTGAGGAATGGAGCAGAGGCTGAGCCAGGCTCACGCTTTGGGGAGAATCCTGCACTCGAGTCCTAAAACTGCTCAGGTCCCCCATGGATTCACCCTGGGTGTCAGCTTCTCTGGATTCTTCTCTTGAGCTGACAAAGCCAGAAAATATATCACCCATCATTATTATTTGAGATATGGAGTACCCTTAATCCCTATTTTATTCTCTTTTTCAGGGAAAATAAAATAGTCAAATATAATCACAGGATCACAGAACGATAAAGAGTTGGGAGGGACCTTAAAGCCCAGGCAGTCCCACCCCCCTGTCGTGGGCAGGGCCACCTCCCACTAGCCCAGGTTGCCCAAAGCCTCCCCCAGCCTGGCTGTGAACACTGCCGGGGTTGGGGCATCCACAGGAAGGGTAAAACCGAGGCTGAACACTGAGAACCTTCTGGAAGCAGCTCCCTGGAACAGCCTCTGTTTTACTGGCAGCACACTGCACTTGCTAATGCCACAGGGCAGGGCTGCTTTCATTTCCCCAGCTCTACCAACACCACTCCCCAGGACTCCCAGTTCCATCAGGCAGAGCAGAAAGGAGCTGAGATTGCAAATCCCGGGGCACAGATCAGCTGAAGGAAGCACAAGGACGGTGGGAGCCCAGATACTCACACCCAGCCACTCCCAAGTCCCAGAATAAAAGCTCAGAAAGCCCCAGACACAAACAGAGTTTTTACCTGCTCGGGATCCCCCCAGGCCATCCTCAGGGATGGAGCCAGGTGCTCTGGGGGCCACTCCTGCCCCTTCCCTGCTCTCCCCCCAGCAGCATCCAGGGGCAGGGCAGCAGGAAGCAGGGAAGGGTGGCAGGCAGGGATCCTGTTAACTGTGGTGCCACGGGGAAGGCATCCCAGGAATGCAGACTAAAGCAGCCTAAAAGTTACCCAGGGCTCCGTCAGGTGACTGAGGGAACCCAAATGCAGGGAGGCCTTATCTCTGAATGAGCTGCTCTGTTTCCAGGGCAAAATACAAAGCCTGCTCCACTCGAGGGCAGTTGTTTTTAGCAGAGGAAACAGAACTCTCTGTGTTAGTGGAAAGCTATCCTTCCCTGGGAAGGAGGGGAAGCAGCCCTCAGTAAGCTCCCACTGTTTGGAAGAAAGAGAACAAGTGAGCAGCCTTGCAGGAGAGGAGATTTCCTGGCCAAAGGAATAAATGCTGTCGTTCTGCAGCCTTTACAGGAGCACAAGAGAGGGTCTGAGGTTTGCTCTGGCTTTTAACATGAGCCTCAGGAGCAGCACAACAAAAAGTGCCCACATAATGCAGAAAAGTGCTCCAGGAAGGAGCCCTCCCTTTGATCAGCTGCTCCAAAACACAGCTGCCTGTTCTGCAGGAGCTGGGCTCCACCATCCCTCTGGGAATTCCAGCTCAGGATATTCCTGAAACACAGCTGCCCCTCCTGCAGGAGCTGGGATCCACCATCCCCCTGGGAATTCCAGCTCAGGATATTCCCTCATCCTTGGGAATATCACTGGCCTGTTGCAAACAATCCTGCCCTGGGTGTGCTCCTGCACAGGAGCTTCTCAGAGAGGTCCTGAGCTGTACCTGAACAGAGAATTTTATGTGAGTTTTATAGACAACGCTCAGGATAATGCAGAAAAACATTTATTTGCTGTGAGCTCTTGGAAATGGAATTATAGAAATCCTCTTAATGCTTACATTGTGTAACCGTGCTGGAAGTACTTTCCTTGCATCAGCATTAAAGAGAATTGGTCCTTAAGCATTTCCTTGCTCACTACAAGATTTGCTATTAATAGGCAGCGAGCACAGAGTGAGAGGGAAAACAAATCATGTGTCTTATAAAATGTCATTTTTAAATTTTCTTTTTTAAAGGGTCAAGCTGGGCAATAAAATTGCTTCAGGGGTAGTTCCTGAGGTTCTCATCACCTTGACTCCACACCACCCTTCAGAGTTTCCCCACTTGCTGGATTTGTGTCCCACGCACAGAAGGAATGGAAAAGCCAAAGGGTTTGGCCAGAGTTTGTCCATCCTGCCTGGATCCCCTGGGATCAATCAGAGGGAATTCCCAGCAGGAATTTTCACTTTTCCAAGGCCAGAACGAGGGGAACAAAGCAGAACTCCAGCGCTTGGAACAAACCTCATCATTCTGCAGGAAAAAACTCTCAGCTTGTAACACAACCCCCTTGCACAGGTTCTGGTGCAGCCCCACATTAATTCCAAGGCTTGATCTGATTTTCAACACCTCCCTTTTCCCTTTTGATGCCAGGCTGAAAGAGCCACCCTTTCCCTGGGCCCTTGAAGCTGCTCCCCTCCAAGGTGAGGCTCTCCACTTGCTGCAGGCACAGCATTCTTACCAAAGCTCCTTATCACAAGCAATCAGAATAAAAGCCAGCCTGACAGGTTTCAGAGCTTGAAGCTACTGAATTGGTCTGTTTGCAAAATAATTCCCCCAATAATAGAAGATTAACAATAAAAATTCCATGTAAAAGGGCAGTTGGACCTACAGGCATCCAAAAGCCAATTGAACTTGAGCTGAAAGGCTGAGCTGGAGCTCAGCTTCTGCAGAATGACATTAGAAGGACAGGAAAAAAAGACTTTTTTAAACCAAAGAGGAAGGGAGAAGACAATTTATTTTATATTTACAGTGAAGGAAATTCTACCAATAAAATAATTTCCTTAACTTCCCAAAGACTTGAAATGCAAATCCAGCCGATTGATTTTCTGGGTGTTATCCCACTGAAAACAGAAACCCAACCTTCAAACAATTGTGCAATGACATTTTTTATCTAGTTCTGTGCTACACAACATCCACCAGGAAAGCCTTCACTCTGTGTAAGGAATTTTAGGGAGCTCAGGCCACTGGAGTTCATGTTAAGTGAACTTTTGCTGGATTTTCTGCTTTCTCCCTTGCTGGAGCTGCAGTGAGGACAGGGATGCTCCCAACCCAAGCTTCCCAAGGAAATCTAATTAAGCTAATTAATTACCAGAGCCCTCAGTGATCCCAGTTTGCCACAGGAATTTCTGATTCCCCACCAAGGGCTGAACCACCACAGGTGCCAAAGCTCTCTGCTAAACACAAGGCCATGCTCATTCTCTAAAACCTTCAAAAATCTAAAAGATATAGAATGAGCACCTGGCTCAAAAATTTAGTGTCCAGTAAATTCCACGGGAGAGGAAAGTGTCTGGGAATTCCCTGAACTAGAGAGACTCGTGTTAGAGAACTGGGAGCTGTTTTGTCGAGGTCATCTTGGGCACAGCAGAGACCAGAGCAACCTTAAAAAAGAAACCAAAACTCCCTTTCCTTACCTCACAGCCATGCTTAACTCATGGATTCCAGAGTGCTTTGGATGCCTTGCATGAAAGGCACTGGGGGAAACAGAAGGAAAAGAGTGTTAGTGAGTGACCCCTTGCCTTTCCAGACTAAAATCCCCCTCTGGACTCCTCCAGGAATGGTTGGTTTGCACCAAACAGGGTTCAATCCTCAGGATCTGGGCCCCTAAAGCCAGGAGAGGAGCTCTGCTGAGTCCTGGGCTGGTGTTATTCACACGTGTCTGGATTTCCATGCACTGGGGAAAAATGTTTGTAAAACTGCCTATTTACTTCGAGTTTCCTTTCCCAGGAAGGCTAGAATCATCTTCAAAGAAAAATTTGAGTTTTGGGTAGAATTCTCTTCTGTTGAAATTCTTCTTCCCCATCCTACAAGAAGAAGTGTCCTGGAATTTCTGTCTCAAAGAATTACAGAAGTTTGTAGTATTGCCATGACTGATGGGTACTTCCTTCCCTCCCTGCATCAACCCAGGGAAAAGAAAACAAATCTGGATACATTTCCCAAGAACATCCACATATGCAACTCATGGACAGAATATTACAAGATATTTCAGAGAACTTTTCCCCTCTGTTGCACTAATCAAAATCTATTTTATTCTTATGCTTGGAAAACATTTACTCCCTAAAACACAGCATTCTTTCCAAACTTGGAGATAAAGTCCTCACATTTTTCAGCGAAAGAAAAGGATTAAAGATTATATTGAGAGAGCATCATTTTCACACAGGGTGAACAGACTACAGCAGTTCCCATGGGATCAGCTGCATAATTTAAAATCTTCCCACAAGACAAGCATTGTTTCCTACGAGCCTCTCTCCTTCTTTCTGTCAGGACAGGTTTCCACACTTCACATCCCTTGAAATCCCACGGCTGCCGAGCCGAACCAGATGATGAAATGATAAATTATGAAGTCTATTAATGAATTTTAACCCCTAAAAATTAATTTTAGGGCTTTAAAACTGTTTTTTGCTTGCTGCAGTGCTGGGGGCTGAGTTGCTCTCAGCTTCCACTCCTGGGCACAAGGAACCTGTGTCCCTGTGGAGGCCACGGCAGGACAAGCAGCACTTGCAGAGATCTGTGCCAGCAGAATTCCAGGGCTGTGCCACCACCCCCAGCCTGAAGGCAGCTCAGGGTCCTGCCAGCCCCGAGAATATTCTCCCCTGTGATGAACTGGTTTAACCAGCACGTTTATGGGTCAGAATCTGCCTGAACTGAGCCAGGTCTCACCGAGCTCCGAGGCAATTTTGGCTGCACAGCCCCTGCAGCAGCCACTGCTGCAGAGGGGTAAGAATGTACCTTGGAGCTTGCCAACTTCCACTGTGCAAACAGGCAACTTGATCAACTTTTTAGATAAATAAATTACTTGATAATCTGCGTGCTGTCAAGACAGTTTTCTCTGATTTTCAATCTATACAAAATCATGTTTGGCTGCTGGTTCAGCACACACTAATGCTTTATATAACACTTCATAGGACTTAACATTTTTAACATCAATAAGGCAGATTTGTAAGAATTCCACGTTTAAATGTCTCCATGATATTAAAATATCAAGCTAAACTAAACAACACAGTGCTAAGATGGAATAAATTGCTTCATAACAAACACCAATTCCATCACAGTCACATTGATGCTGTCAAGAGCTGCTCATTTTCAAGGGTTGCTTGACAAGCTTTTAGAGCTGTGACTTATTTTCAAGGCTACAGTGATGTTACAGTAAAAGAATTTGGTTTAAAATTTTACAAAGGGAATAATGTGTATTTCTGGCTAAAGAGAGTGAAGGAGGAAATGGGGCAGAGCATGAAGGGACCCTGGGGTCAGAATACAGAGACCCTGTCAGGAAAAATGCCACTGTGGCAGGGAAAATTGGACTAGAGCAGTAAATAAATGCAAAAATCACTGGACCTCAAAGTCTCCTGAAGCAGCAGTCGCCAGGCAAGTACTGAGTGTCCTGAAGCTCCTCCCAGGTACCTGGCAGTGCACCCCAGTGTCTCTCCAGCTGGTGATTTAACAGCACCAGCAGCTCCCCAGCGTGCCAGGGTTCCCCCAAAGCAAGGCTTTCATTCTGGAGCCCAGGGACAAAGTGTCCCCGAGCACGGGGAGGGGAAGCAGCCCCAGGAGGATCCCGGGGAGCTGCAGGTTCGTGTCCCACACACAGACTCTGCTCCTTCCTCCCCTGGCAGCTCCAGCCAGCTCACAGCCCTTCTCTCAGGCATCACTGTAACACATTCCAACAGCTCACAGCCACAGCTCCTGCAGTCAGAGAAACCCGGGAACAGCCACGCTGTTAACGACCACATTCCCTCCAAAACCTCCTCCATTATTTAACACTCAGCCCTGCTCCTCAAGCCCCCTCCTCGCAGTAATTTATTCATTATTCAAACCGGTACATGAGCACGTATTTTAGTTATTCATACCTCTCAGAAGCGAGACCTCGGAAAAACATGAATAATTGATGGCAAATTGGAGCTCTTTAGAGGAATTCGGGTGGGCTCCATCCCAGCTGCCAGTGGCCCTTCCATCCCCCTGGCTCTGGTATGTGAGCCAGGCTGCTGGCGGGTGCTCAGCCCTGTCAACCCGACCGTGCAGCCTATTCAGTTACCCTGGAGTTGTCATGTGGAATCAAGCAAACAAATATCTTCTCTCCCTCTGCCCCCAACCCCGGTGCTGGAAAACACATCAGGAATAATTCCTCACCCAGCTTAGCTCGGGCAGCAGCTCGAGTGAAAGTGCTCCCAGCTCGATACGGAATTTGAATTAGTTAAAAGGATTTATCAACAGCCAGTGGTTACATTCAGTTAATTAATAACCTGCTTAAGAGTAACAAGGAAATTGCAGAAGTTAATATTACTGATGGGGCCTCTTCTCGAAGGCTGGAGCCTGTCAGTGCCTCTCTGGAGGAACTTTAGCTGGAAGAGAAGCCAGGGGAGGGCAGGACACTGAGGAAATGCAGCCTCTCAGCTGACACTTGTGGCATCTGCCCAGCTCCTGAACCTCAGCCAGCCCTTCCAGAGGGCCCTGCCCAGGTGGGACCCGTGCCCGGGACCTACCTGAGCAGCTCCAGAGCTCAGCAGCTGTAACAGAAATGATTTCCAGAGCATTCCAGAGGCCCTCCACACACACCTGATCCTTCCCCATCATGCATATCCATGCTTTCCCCCTTAACTTCCCTCTGACAAATGAATTCCAGACTCCCACCGAGTCAGGCTTAACTAAAACCGACCCCATGGACCCGAGCCTGGCTGTGTCCTCCTCCCCTGGGAGAGCACAGCAGCAAAGCCCCACTGGGAGTGTCCCAGCAAGGACATTTTTCTAATAAGAGCCAAAGAAATATCAAAGGAACCAAGTGGGAACAGCCAAGTGTAAGGTCAAGCACCCTTGGGCAGCTGCTGGGAGAAAGGAAAGCCTGTTTGCCCAAAGATAATGAGGAGAAACATTTGTACAGCTCTTGCTAGGGCTTTTGTAATAGTGAAGGAGTTTATAAATTATAGTTTTTTTATAGAATTCTGCTCCCTGGAATACACATTCAGTCACACAGGTCCTCAATTCTGAAGGCAATTCCTCCTAATGGCTTTTTTGCTCCTGTTCATTGCACCACAGCCTGGGCAATCAAATACAAAAATTAATGGGGGGTGAACACATTCTTTTAACGATGTTAAAGTTGTTTGTGGCTGTTCTTTAAGGAAAATCCAATTGTGTGTTTCCTACATGTTCCTTTTAGCTCAGGAATGACAGGAACACAGCTGGCTTCTCTCCCACTTCTGGGAGAGTGTAAAAAGCTTGTGAGATGATGGCAGGACAGAAATATTCTCACTCTGTAATGCATTTTCCAAACAAGAGATTTTAATATCATAAATTTCCCAGGGCAGGGTGGTCTGAGAGCACAGACAGGGGGTTGGGTTATATTTCTGCATCTGATAATGACTTTATTCATTGTACAGCAGGAATTCAGAGCTTCCTTTGCTCACCATGAACCTAATTCTGACTTCTAAGAGCAAGCAAATTCACCCAGAGATCGTGGATTCCCTATGGAATCCTGGAAATGTCCAAGGCCAGGCTGGACTGGGAGCAACCTGGGATAGTGGAAGGTGCTCATGGCAGGGGGTGGAACCAGATGAGCTTTAAAGTCTTTGCTGTAATAACAAGACAGACCAAGATATTGTGGTAATAAAGCAAAAAGATTCACACACATCTTCCACCAGCTGAAAAAATAGAATTCACTTTAGGAAAATAGGTTTTTTCCTCATCCTAGATAAAAATAAATTTGTTTTAACTTTTATAATAGCAGCTACAACGAATATAACAGCTTTGCCCTTTTTCAGCAAAGCCCTGAAAATATTTATTTTGTTAGACTTTTAAAAACAAACATCTTGTTAGGGAAGAGACGGGCTATTGTTCTCCCTCTGACTAATTGGGGAAAAGCAACAGAATATTCCATATTCATTACACTTCACCAAAATGACTCATGTTATCTTCCACTCAGACAAAGTGTTTTAATTTTAATAATGACAATGCCGACAGCTACAATACTGTTCTTGCAGAAGTTTGCTTGTAAATAATTAACAATTGTTGTATAATGACAGAGGAGGGTGTTGATAGCTCTATTAATTTCACAGTCAGGCTGGAGTCTCTTTAATTTCGGACATTCATAAAGACCCACTCCCCTCCCAACATAAAAGGCTAATGGCAAAATCAGGTTTGTGCCCCTGCAGCCTGTCCCAGTGCCAAAATCCTGCTGTGTGCCAGGAATCAGCCACGGCAAACCAAGGAGGATTGTGCAGGACTCACAGATCACACCTCCAGAGGGTTTCACTTTGGCTAATAATTGCCTGGGATTGAGGCTGAAGTGTGGGATGGGATAAACAACGAGTCTCAAATCCTGCCCTGTGCTGGGGTGGCCTCGGCAGGGGACAGATCCAGGACAGGGCACCACTGATTAATGGCCTTTAAATCAGTGCTCTGCAGGACTGGCCAAGCAGGACCCCTGTGAACGTTCCCCCAATCCACTCATATCCTTAAAATCAGGCAACATTCCCCCGATTCTGATGGAATCAGCCAGAACACAAACACCTTGGGGACCATGTAAAGGTTTCTCTCGCTTCCATACCAAGCCTTGCTTGTTCTCCAGTTACCGAGTACCAGCCCCTGCTGAAATTAAAAGAGTTTTTCCCCGAATAAAACTCTGGGATTATGGCCCAGGTCTTGGAGGAGCCAAACCCTGCCCAGGCCTGGCGCTGCTGTTTGGGTTTGCAGGTGGGCATTGCCCTGTGCGAGGCTCAGAGCTCATTAACAGCTGCCCTGCTCCAAAGGCTCATTTGCATCACAAACCCAACATCTGCTGCGCCATCGTGGTGGTGAAGTTTGTTACAAATAGGGAAACTTCGCGTACTCATTTCTTTATCACCACTGCTGATTCAGAGAGGTCTCTGAACCTCACAAGAAACAAAAAAAGTCACCTCAGCCTGCCTTTGGACAAACTCACACCCAGCCTCGTTTATACATCCCCACACATTCGCATTTCACATCTCAAGTAACATTTTCGTTAACCACCTGCATATTTTATTACTTCAGGCATCTCCTTCCACTGGCTTTGCTTTCCACGGACAGGGCTTCCTTAATTGAGCTGCATAGTTTATGAACTGTGCTAATTGAGCTGCATAACTCTGCCTCTGCCGGGGTTTCAGACCCTGAGCCCGACCCAACATCGAGCGCTGGGTCGGTGCCACAGGAGCCGCAGCTCCGCGAGTTACGGAGCTCTTTAACATCTCCGCACATTTCTGTAGGCTTTCCCTGCTTTGCAACACCCGAATGGGTCAAAAGCTTCATTCGGCTCGCACAAGATTTTTTAAGGAGAGCCGGGACAAACGAAGGAAGGTGCTGCTGAGAACCCAAGGAGCCCCGGTGCTGCTGTGCCCCTGAGAGCAGCACTGAGGAAAACTCACCCGGCAGAGCAAAGGCGGCTACGAGCACGCAGAAAAAAACCCGCCCGACTCCAAGGACTGCTCCAAGCACGCTGCCAGGGCCTGGGCAGGAGCCAGGAGCCTTTAAGAGGGTCCTGGAAGCAGGAAGGAGGAGCGGTATTGATGGGTAACCGTGAGGACCTGGCGGTCCCAGCTGCCCGAGTTAAGAGCTCGGCAATCAGGGCAGAGCCACCGCGTCTGGAGCCAGGGCTGCTTCCGCACTGTGCCCAGCTGTTTCTCGCCCTCATTAAGTCTATAGGCTAAAAGGGATTATTAATATTAATCACCCAGCCTCTGAAGCTGCTAATGAAACCGGCTAATCCACAGCAGTGAAAATTAGCAGAGGGATTTGTGCTGAGCAGTACCTGCTCCACAAAGTACTCACACCTCGCCTGTGCACAGGTTCTCCTGGAGATGGAGAGATGCCTCAGCAAGGCACTAAAAGCCCTAAAACATCTGCTGAATAAGCTTTCCATCATTAATGCTGCACCTCAGAGGAGCACAGGGCTTCGAAAGAGGAGCACTCTTGCACCAGCACCTCATTTCACAGCGGCAGCAGAGCTGAGCAGCAACAGCAACTCCTCAGGAGCCTAAGGAAACCAGGCAGGGAAAACAAGAGAGGCAGCACCCCACAGGAATCGTTACTTAAACTAATTAATACCAGCATTGGTGTGGAAGCAGCTTGGCAGGCAAAGTTTTGTTTGCCAGGTTTGTAGAATTTATATAAATAAGCATGAAACTGTGGAATGTCGGATCGGAAAATCCTCGAGCTTACCAAACCTGTTGAGGCCAGAGCTGTCGGGTCTGGGCTCACCTGATGTTTGTCCTGATGTTGCTTCCCTAAGCAAAGCTTTCCAACGCTGCACAATTAGGAAATTACTCATTAGCCAGAGACTTTTCCCTACTCCATTAGGAACAGAGGACACCAGGTCACTGGTTTGTTCTGGTGTCTGAATTAATGATTCTGTGCTCTCTCGAATGTCTCCTCTTGGAGGAAACATCTCTTTCTTTCCATCTCTTTCTCACTCTGCTCGAGTTGTCCTGTCCTGCTCCTGAGCAATCCTCACTAAGTTTTCATTTCCTCAGTTTTTCTGTGGTTTGGGGGTTTTGTTAGTTTGGGTTTGTTTATGGGGTGGTTGTTTTGGGGTTTTTTGGGTGGTATCACCATATCTGTTTTGTTTTTCCTCCACTATCCTCTCTAACCTGACAACCTCCTGCTCCAGACTCCAACTCCCCGAACTTTCAACACGTTTTGCAGAGAAACAATTTTTCCTCTCATAACTTCAAAATTTAAACCAATAGTTCCTGCGAAATAAAACAAGATCTGATCCTTTGTGTTCAAAATGTGGTTCCCGGCTTTTCCCCAGCAGGTCTGAATTTATCAAATCGTGGGGTGTACACATTGCATTAAAACCAAGTAATAGAAAATTCAGTGTTCACCTTTCAAGTCCAACTCAGTAGGAAACCGATTCAATTTTGCTGTCAATTACGTTAGGGAGAAATAGGAGAAAATAGAAAAAAAAAATCAGATTAATGCATTCTGAGATAAATGGTATTTCAGATAAGTTTAATCTTACTTTTGAGAGGTGCAAACTCATCACGTGCATCTACACGGAGGAGCCTGGAAGGCACAACACCAAAACAGTTTCACCCTCACCTAACTGAATTAGGGTTTCCTTTTTTACCCTCAGCAGGACTCACAGGACAGGAGGAGGATTTCAGCTGGGGCCTGAAATCCCATATCCAGTTTAAGTGACTTTAACCATAAAGGCAATTTTCTCCTCATCAGAAGTCAGATTGGCCCTCTGGTCTCCCTTGCCAGGCTGTAAATAGATGCTCCCCTCTCTCCTCGGGGGGACAAAGATTAAAGGAAGGCAACACAGAAAAGAGATTGAAACCCACAGGAACTGGGAGTGGAGACCAAACTTCACAGAGGTTTTTAGGAGGTTCCAGATCTCAGCTCAGCAGATTCTTCAGCTTAATTTCAACCATCTGAGAAAAAAATCTCATCTTTTTAATTATTCAATGTCCCATCCCTTAGAGTGGGGTTGAGACTGGGAGGTGGTCAGGGCCACCTCCAGCTGGATTTTGAACCATTTTCATGGCTCTCCCCTGGTTTCAGTGCATCCCTGTCCTTCTATTCTGAGAAGTTTGTCTTTGAGAAGTGAAGTGCATTTTTCTCCTCTCATGCACAGAAAAAACCTTCCTGAATGTCTTCAAATCCCTAACATTATTTCACCTGTAAAATGATAAAATCTACTTCAACTTGCCACTCTGACAGTGCCTTCACCTACCCTATATTCTGGTCCCAGAAGGGGTTAATGTCACACATATACACACACCAAGGATTTTTGTATTTTAATAGCAAGGCAACAAAGAAATTCACTTAATGACAAGTTCTTGGACTGATGCATTATTCATCTTGTTATGTGACAGCAGAACAAAATTGTAACCATAAATATATAATGTTACACACCACTTTTAATGTAATTTACTTTTATGGAGTAATTGGCTATCTTCTACATTATCTTCTCTTTAGTCACTTCTTTTTTAAGGGAGTGTCATTAAATGCAGCTCATGACATCAAAGATGTGTTTATTCAGGAACAGGGACAGCAACAGGCCTGGATAAACCCAGGAACCTCAATCCCTGCTTCTGAAAACTTTTTTAGTCTCCAGTAGGATTTCAGATGTATCTGTACACTGTTTTCCTGGTTTAAAGCAAAGCAAATTGCTTTTTTGCTCCTTTTTTCCTATGATTAACACGAGTTTTGAAATACTCAGGAACAAAAGGAGACAAGGTGAGAAAGAGGACCTGTGACAAGGCTACAGCACAGATGCAAAGGAAATGGGTAAATTTGGGCTGGTAGGACAACGTGCTCCCATGAAGGGTCCATCCAGGAGCTCCTCTCCTACAGCCAGATAATCCTGGAGTGCTTGGGATGGAGGGAACACCTTACACTCCAGCCTGGTCTTCCCCACATAACAAAACCTATTCCTTCCACAAGCCTGCCCCTGGAACTGCCACAAATCCACAAATGTTTGCCCATCCCCAACACCAGGCTGTCATGGACATAACAGGGAATTTCACCGTGCCAGACAAATGCAGCACAACTGCCAAACCCAACACTGAATCATGGCCTGAGCAGCAATTAAAGTAAAACAATGCAGACACCCAGAGCCTGCCTTTAATCATTCCCCCAGCCCCGTGTTAATTAGCTAGGCTGCAGCAAGCGCTGACATGATGAGCCTGTATGAGAATAAAAAGTAAAACTGTATTAAAAATTCAGTAAATTATACAACACTCTTCCCTATCAAAATATTCTAAAATATTCATGGCTGGCTTTCCAGGAGCTACAGGGGGCTTGCAAAGAGGCTGGAGGGGCACTTCCCACACGGGCCTGGAGCGATGGGACAAGGGGGAACGGCCTTGAGCAGGAGGGCAGGGTTAAATGGAATATTAGGGAAAAATCCTTCCCTGGCAGGGTGGGCAGGCCCTGGCACAGGTGCCCAGAGCAGCTGTGGCTGCCCCTGGATCCCTGGAAGTGTCCTAGGAAAGGATGGATGGGCTTGGGTCAACCTGGGACAGCAGAAAGTGTCCCTGCCATGGCAGGGGTGGCACTGGATGAGCTTTAAGGACCCTTCCAAAGCAAACCGTTCTATGTTTCTAAAAGGATAAAGATGCCTACAAAGCTCCTAGAATTGTTAACCAGAATTCTGTGTGTTGCGGCCTTTATTGACCAGATTAAACGCGTTTAGGCGAGCAGGTGGGCGCTGGTGCTGGAAGGTCTCACGATGGTTCCGCATCTCCCGCAGGTCAGGGGGGGATCCCGTCCCTCTGCCCAGCCCTGCAGGGCACATCTGGACACGGGGAGCAGATGACCCAGCTAGAGCCCTTCCAGCCTTCCCCGGGCGGGGATTCAGGGCTGGAATCCTGGCGGGCAGTGCGGGCAGTGTGGGCAGTGTGGGCAGTGCTGTTCAGTGCTGTTCATTGTGGGCAGTGCTGTTCAGTGCTGTTCAATGCTGTTCAGTGCTGTTCCGTGCAGGCAGTGCTGTTCAGTGCTGTTCTGTGCTGTTCAGTGCTGTTCAGTGCAGGCAGTG
>VZTB01003713.1:119667-129913 GCA_013397245.1 Thryothorus ludovicianus
GTGTCCCCTGGCTGGTGTCACACCCAGTCCCCGTGTCCCCCGTGTCCCCAGTGTCCCCTGGCTGGTGTCACACCCAGTCCCCGTGTCCCCCGTGTCCCCCGTGTCCCCTGGCTGGTGTCACACCCAGCCCCAGCTCCGGGGCTGTCGCTGGAGTTGGTGTTTGGAGCTGCTCAGTATTCAGTGGCACCGCTTACCTAATGCACACGGATTTAATTCGTTTGTGATTGATCCCATAATTACAAAATTTGTTTAAAGCTGTTATATTATCTCCTTATTTGACACAATATGGCACAATTTTGTTATAGTATTGAAAACCAAATAAGACAACTGCAGCTGGTAGCATTTCAAAGAGCCATTCCCTTTAAGATGAAATCAATCCTGTTTCAAGTTTATTCCCTTGCTTTGGGATCGAGGCTCTAGGGGTGTATTTTGCTGAAAAACGTCTTTTTGATTTTTCAGAAATTCTTTAGATTAATATGCAGCTGTCATTGCAAGGCAAATCCAGCCCGGCTTTCATGTGCTCCTGTCTCCCCGGGCTGTGGCGAGTGCCCAGCCCTGCCGGGAGCCACCGCCGCGCTGGTGGCCACCCGGCCACGGCCACCAGGGCCACCAAGGCCACCCGGCCCCTCGCCCCCGCCGCTGCCCCGGCCCGCACTCCCCGCCCTTTTAAACCCGGCTTAAAGCACAAACCCGCGACTATACAGAGAGTTTGGGTCCTTTGTGCGGCCCCTGGAGTGTCCTTTGAAAAGTTGTTTAACTTGCAGATCATGTCGACAAAACTTTGCGAGGGGATGCTTTGGAGTAAATAGACGCTGAAGGCCCTAAGTGAAGTTTAAATATTTATATCAATATTTGACTTATTCTTTCAGCAGCATCGATCACAGAGCCACGGAAGGGTTTGGGGTGGGAGGGACATTAAAGCTCATCCAATGTCCCACGGGCAGGGACCTCCCGCTGTCCCAGGCTGCTCCAAACCCCGTCCAGCCTGGCCTCGGGCACTGCCAGGGATCCAGGGGCAGCCACAGCTGCTCTGGGCCTGCCCACCCTGCCAGGAATTCCTTCCCAATCTCCCACCCATCCCTGCCCTCTCTCCCTGTGAAGCCATTCCCGTTTCTCATGGATGTGCTCTACAGAGGCTCCACCTCAGGCATGGGTCATCCCCGGTGGTCGGGAAGGAGTTTTCCCATTTTTCCCTGCTCTCCATCCCTGCCGAGCCCCCCCCGGGCTGCCGAGGACGGGAATTGTCTCAGCCCAGCGTGTTCCTGCCCGGGATTTGCCTGGGTGGGCAGAGGAGTCCCTGGGGGCTGCTGGAGCTCCTGCTCTGCAGGGAACGCTGCCACAGCTTTCCAGGCGCTGTCAGAAGAAAGGGAAGAAGTTCTCTTTTCATTTTTTTCCTCATTGAGTAGGAAGAAAGAAGGAAAAGGATTATTTGAGCGCTCCTGTGGAGTCCTGAGCCTGCCCAGCCCCGCTCCTTCCCTGCTGGAGCATCCGGGCAGGTGAGAGCAGGGGATGGAGCGCTCCGGGGAGGGGAGCGGGACGTTCCTGGAGGCTTTAAAGCGCTCGTCTCTGAGCAGGGACAGGGATCAGCCTCTTTTCTTGCCGCTCGCTTCACAGAGAGCCCCGCTGTCCCCTGACATCTTCAAACACGGCGCTGGCAGAGCGATTGAAACGCGGGAGCGCGGCGGGCGCGGTCCTGCCGGAGATGAAATGCGGGAGATGCGCTGCTCTGCTCAAAGCCCGAGCCTCCCCTCGCTCCGCCAGCACCGAGCCTTCCCCAGCAGCGTCCCCCCGCTCCCCCGGCTCCCCAAAAACGGCCTGTGCCTGTGCAGAGGCCGGGGGGGCTCCCCGGGCTCCCTCCCACACGCCCAGCGGGCCACCAGCCACCCTGGGTGTAGGGGTGCTGCCGGTGCTGGGGGTGTGAGGGCACTGGGAGCACTGGGAACACTGGGAGCACTGGGAGCACTGGGGTTATGGGAGTGCTGCCGGTGCTGGGGGTGTGAGGGCACTGGGAGCACTGGGAGCACTGGGAGCACTGGGAGCACTGGGAGCACTGGGGTTATGGGGGTGCTGCCGGTGCTGGGGGTGTTGGGATGCTGAGGGTGCTGCAGGTGCTACGAGAACTGGGAGTGCTGGGATTCTGGGGGCGCTGGGGCTGCTGGGGATGCTGAGGGCACTGGGGACACTGGAGACACTGGGGTTCTGGTGGTGCTGATAGTGCTGGAGATACTGGGAGTACTGGGGTTCTGGAGGTGCTGAGGGCACTGAGGTTCTGAGGGTTCTGGGGGTTCTGAGAGTTCTGGGGGTGCTGAGGGTTTTGGGTGTTCTGAGGGTGCTGGGGATGCTGGAGATGCTGGAGGTTCTGAGGGTTTTGGGTGTTCTAGGGGTGCTGAGAGTTCTGGGGGTTCTGAGGATGCTGGGGTGCAGCAGCTCGGGCTGCACCGAGGCTCCAGCCCTGCCACCCTCGTCCCTGCCCGTCCCTGCAGCCCCAGCCGGGGGTTCCCGGGGGGTTCCCAGCCCAGGGCTCTCCAGACGCTCCATCGGAGCCCCCCTGGCCGGAGCTGAGCCCGGCCAGGACCCTCCAGACCCCGGCAGCCGCCCCGGCTCCTTCTCCTCACAGCAGGGATGCAAATGAACGGCTTTGGAGCGTGTTGGATAAATACAATGTTTGTTCTTCCTAATGGATTTCAGCAAGATATGGTAAATATTAACTCCCAGGTGGGGAAATGCATAATTCATCAGCAGGCTCGCTCTGCCTGCCTCCTGATGAGCGTGTGCCAGCCCCGGCTGCGGCAGAGTTAATTCTCCTCCCAGTAGCTGGGCTGGGGTTTGTGCTGGGATAATCCAGCGCTGAGCAGGGCTCACACAGCATCCAGGGCTTTGCTGCAGAGCTGGGGGTGCACAAGGAGCTGGGGGAACCCAGCCCGGGCAGCTGAGCCCGGCTGACCCCCGGGATGTCATTTGATCCCTCCCCAGATCTCTCCGAAGGGGTTAAGAGAGAATCTGAAATCCTCAGCGAGGTGATGCGGGTGAGCGGTTGAGTTGGGGACGGCTCTGACCCCAATTCTGGGGGAGAAGATGGGGTTTAGTCATTAATTATCCCCCTCCCCTGTGCCCTCACACTCCTGTCTGTGCCGCCAACACATCCCTGGGCAAACCCCACGGCACCCAAATTACTGCCAGCTGCTCCACCCATCCCCCGAAATCCCAGCTTTTGGTAGGTGTGGGCCGAGGAAAGGGTTAAGAGGTGAAACCCTCCTGCATCGATCCTTGGCCATGTCACTTAACCCAATTAATTCCAGAGCAGTAAATAGGATTTGAATTTCTGCTGAAGCGATTTGTTCAGTCAGGAGATGAATCCGGGCCCTCACCTCCTTCCCGTTAATTAGATGTCAATTCATAAACGCCAGAATTCCATGGCACGGCGAGAACTGCCCCCAGAAATGATTAGAGCCTCTCTTAAACTGGTGGAGGAAACCTGTTTTCCTCACTGCTGGCCCTTCCACTCTTTCCTGGGCGTAAATTAACCCCTGCACACACCTCGGTGGCTCTGGCGACAGCTCCGGGTGACACCATCACCCTCCGGGGCTGCTCCACCGCCGACCTCGCCCCGCGCTTGGATTTCAGCCCAAGATTAAGAAGCCGAGGCTGCTGCCCTGACTTGGCGCTGCCCGGTTTTCCTCCTCGTTTGAAGCTGCCTTTGCCTCGTGTGGTGACAGCCCAACCAAAAGCCGTGTCCCGAAATGAAAGCAGCGACATTCGGCGCTGCGCTCCCAGACCTGCCCAAGTCAGATGTTTAACACCTTAGGGGTATAATCTCCTTTTAATGTGAGCACAACTCCCATTAACATTAATAGGGGGTTGTGTGGCGGCTTCAAAAGGAGAATGTGCACCTAAAAGTGCAAATTAGCGCTTACAAACTCTATTGATAAATTATTAAAGCGGATCATTAAAGCAGAGCCACGCCTCCAGATCATTAGAGCAGATCCAAAACAGCGCGGGGACATGCGCGCTGCTCCCTCATTAAAACAGCTCCGAAAATGCCATTTAGGCCCCAAAATGAATCCAGAGTAAATATTGGCTCACCCGCCCCTGTTTCGTGCAGAATTTGGAGGTTTAAGAGCTTGAACTTCTCTTTAAACGCAAATGAGCACCAGGCAATGCTTTCAACGCGGGTCTCGCTCAGAAATCGGTGTTTAAAAGGTGAATTAAAGCTCAAAGCCCCAAAGCTCGGGGACCACGCTGTCACCTGAGCTCTTTGGTCTTGTTTAGCCGTGATAAAGCTGCACCTCCCTCCCCGGGGCGGGCTCAGGCCCCAATCAGGTGTGCCACAACCCATTTTCCTATTTTCCCATTTTCCTCTGAGCCGGGGGTGACAGCAGAAGGTTTGGGGTGACACTGGGACCCTCCTGCCTGTCCCTCCCTGGTGTCCCGGTGACAGCAGAGGGTTTGGGGTGACACTGGAACCCTCCTGGCTGTCCCTCCCTGGTTTCCCTCGTGCCCAGGTGACAGCAGAGGGTTTGAGGGGACACTGGGACCCTCCTGCCTGTTCCTCTCTGGTTTCTCTCGTGCCCAGGTGACAGCAGAGTGTTTGGGGTGACACTGAACCCTCCTGGCTGTCCCTCCCTGGTGCCCCGGTGACAGCAGCCAGGCTCCTGTGGCCCCGCAGGCAGCAGCTCATCCCTGGGTCCCATCCAACCCCACGGACGTGGCTCACTGGGCAGACTGGGGCGGGTTATTCCCCCCAGAGACCTGGAGCAGACCCCTCCAAGGTGGGAATTTATGGGGAGGCAATCACCCTAAAATCCCTGAAGGGGGTTCAACAGGAAGTGGGTATCCTGTGGGGCATTTACTCAGTCTGGGATGGCTTTCAGTGCACTAAAATCACTAAAATGGTGCTCCCTCAACTTCGATATTCAGGTTGACGTGGTTTGTAGCATCCCACGACCAACATTCCTAATTTGTAGGGTTCTGCCTTTACCCTTCCATGGATAATATTTTAATTAGAAAAAAAAAAGGGTTATAGTGTTATAACCCCTACGCTAAACACAAATCCCAAACTCCAAACCCATTCCCAGAGCCATTAACCAAATTATTTTTTGAAAACATGAGTATTTATATTAATGTAGCAGCAAAATGAGTAGAAGTCAAGAGAACAGCCCCTCGGTGGTGATCCTGAGTTTGGATGATGTTCTTTCTGCTAGTCAATAGTAGAATATAACATTTCTTTTTGCTATAGAGAATTTTGCAACAGGTGAATGCAGAGTCCCTGTTTCTGGAGATAAATAAATCCACAAATTCAGCTGGGGAGGCTAAAGCAGAACAAGAATGAGGGCTCGGTGCAGCCAGAGCTGGGTGCTGCTGTCTTTTCCAGGAAAGAATGGAAAATTTGGATTTTGGGGTTGGGTTTTAGCACGGCTGAGCTCTGAGCTGGAGGCTCTGGGCGAAGCTTCTGCCCAGGCACCTCTCCAGCAGCCCCTGGTGCCA
The DNA here is from genome assembly GCA_013397245.1 of Thryothorus ludovicianus. NCBI lineage: Eukaryota > Metazoa > Chordata > Aves > Passeriformes > Certhiidae > Thryothorus > Thryothorus ludovicianus. Next base: position 125,152 of record VZTB01003713.1, read on the forward strand.
CCGGTGCCACCCGCAGCACCCTCTGAGGAACCCAGCCCCATTAAACCAGTTTTAATTATTCCACACATTACACTGAAAACACTCGTTCCTTTTAAAAAAATAATCCTCCTCAGAAAACACGTTTTATCTCTCTAATAAGAAATCATTAATTAGGAGATGTTGACCCGGGAGCTGTGATAGTTTGGTGGCTGATGAACACTGCCTTTAATCAGACCTTTTACAAGCTGGTGGATGTTAACTTGTGGCTGTTAATTATTCACACCTTCAAGTATTCCGATGGTCGGAATATTTCATGAATGCCCTTCTTTTTATTTAACAGCGACGATGGATTTTATGAGCCAGGAATTGCACTTATTAATTTACAGTCGTTTTGCACTTCCACGCCAGTCGTTTGGCATTAACTCTCTGTTTAAAAATAATAAATGACCCCTGACTCTCTATTGTCTGTCCTAATTAGCATATTGTCTTTTAAAGAGGAAAGCGTGTTTTCTCTTCATTAACAGCAATATTACCTCGGCAGACAATCAGCAGCTCCGTGATCTAGAAGCTGCTTGTGGACGCCAAATTACCTCCTCTACCAGGACAAAATCAATTAACACCACCAGGGATGTCATTATTGTCACATTATGTCACCGGATATACTCCAGGGTAAATAAATGATTTGTGGAATTTTTAATGCCGGGAAGCCGCGGCTGCGCCACCCGGGCGGTGGCACCGGGGGCTCCGGGCAGTGCCCGGCCCTGGCCTGCCCTTCCCCGGGGGCCAGGGCTGGAACAGCCGGGGAGAAGGGGAAAAGGGGAAAAGGGGGAAAAAGGGGAAAGGTCACTGCGGGCTCGGGGACCCCCGCGTCCCCCCGGGTGTCACCCGAGGTCCCCCGACCTCACCCACCCCGGGACAGCGCCCCGCTCTGCGACCGCGGGGAGGTGGGACAGGGCTCAGGGAGGGGAGACATCGCCTTATAAACAATTTCATCGCCAATTCTATTCGCCTTTATAAACGTTTTTATTGCCAGTACTCTCCGCGTCCGCCGCCCCGACGGGAACCGCGGCTCCCGCAGCACCCGGGAGGTGCCGGCTTGAAAAGTGTCCCCAACTTCTGCCTTTGCCCTGCGTCGGGGGGTATTTAATTAAGTCTGTTCTGTCTGACACGATCTGATGTCATTGTACAAGGAGATGTTCTTTGTTAGCAGCGCGCTTAGTTTCAGGCTCCTCTGTGTATTTGAAACCATGGTAACAGAAGAGTAAGCTAAAGCCAATGAGATAATGAGATATTCTCATTGTAATTGTGTTTCATGAGGGCACACGCTCCCATGGGTGGGATCCGACTGTCTTACAACTGCTAACAGAATTTAAGGGACAGGAATGAATTAGCGCGGCGGCGTTTGCCACAGCAGCCGTGTAAACACTCCCGGCGCGGCGCTGGCCGCGGCTCCCGGCGCCTTCCAGCGCGGGGAAAACGCCGAAAACGGGGGGCGGTGCGCTGAAACCCCTCAGAACTTCAAGGAAGTTCAGGTTCGAAAGGCATTAACGAGCTGCGAGGCGCTGCTTTGCATGATAATTGCATGGAGAGGAGGTGATGAAGGCAGGGGAAGGGGGACCGGGCTGGAAGCGCCGCGGCTTTTTGGGGAGATGATGGAGAATCCCACGAGGAACGCAGCCCAAGTGCCCCTGGGGTTCGCCCTCCTGCTCCTCTGGATGTGAAATCCAAAAGTTCAGCCGTGATTTAAATGCTAAAACTTTCTCGAGGCGCTGAGGAAGTGAGGAGTTTGTCCTTTCCCGTTGTAAAGGGGGAGAAACCCGAAGCAGGAGTTGGGTTTGGAGAGCCCCGGTGAGGTTCTCGTTCTGCCCCCAGATGGGGACACGGAGGGGCCACACCGTGAGCAGCACTTCACACACGAGATGGACTCTGAGCACCACGACAGCAAACTAGGAAATGTGATTTGGGGACTGGAAACAGGATCAGATCTGCTTCATGCCCTAATTGTCGTCATCCTATAATTGTCTTCATCCTGTGTAATTCCCAGCAAATGCACAATTATCGCTCTTTTCCCCAGAACATCTCAGTGCAGGGCAGGGCCCTTTGGGGTGGTGAGTGTGAGCCCAGGGAACACGGGGTGGTCTCCCGGGAGAAGTCACAAAATGTCTGGGAAAATCCATTTTTCCTGGAGCAGGAATAGCGAGGGAGTCCCCGGGAGCAGAGCCCGGAGCTGCTCCACCACCCGGGCAGGCTCAGGCAGGGGAGCAGCCACAACTTGCTCCACACTGTGGGCAGGGATGATTTTTATTAATATAATTATTACTATTGCTCAAAGAGTGCACTTCAGATGTGGGGACAGCTGACAAGATAAATTATATCTGCTGTCAGCTGCATGGAGAGACTTTTGGGAGATTTTAATTAAGAGCAGGCTCCCCCAGCCCTTCGTGCATCTTCCCCAGAGCTGGGCTGGAGCCACACAGGGACCTCCCCAACCATCTGAGATCCTCTCCAACCATCTCAGATCCTCCCCAACCATCCGAGATGCTTCCCAACCATCTGAGATCCTCCCGAACCATCTGAGATCCTTCCCAGCCATCCGAGATCCTTCCCAGCCATCTGAGATCCTCCCCAACCATCTGAGATCCTCCCCAACCATCTCAGATCCTCCCCAACCATCTCAGATCCTTCCCAGCCATCCGAGATCCTTCCCAGCCATCTGAGATCCTCCCCAACCATCTGAGATCCTTCACAATCATCTGAGATCCTCTCCAACCATCTCAGATCCTCCCCAACCACCTCAGATCATCTCCAACCATCTGAGATCCTCCTGAACCATCTGAGATCCTCCCCAACCCTCTGAGATCCTCCTCAACCCTCTGAGATCCTCCTCAACCCTCTGAGATCCTCCTCAACCCTCTGAGATCCTCCTCAACCCTCTGAGATCCTCCTCAACCCTCTGAGATCCTCCTCAACCCTCTGAGATCCTCCTCAACCCTCTGAGATCCTCCTCAACCCTCTGAGATCCTCCTCAACCCTCTGAGATCCTCCTCAACCCTCTGAGATCCTCCTCAACCCTCTGAGATCCTCCTCAACCCTCTGAGATCCTCCTCAACCCTCTGAGATCCTCCTCAACCCTCTGAGATCCTCCTCAACCCTCTGAGATCCTCCTCAACCCTCTGAGATCCTCCTCAACCCTCTGAGATCCTCCTCAACCCTCTGAGATCCTCCTCAACCCTCTGAGATCCTCCTCAACCCTCTGAGATCCTCCTCAACCCTCTGAGATCCTCCTCAACCATCTGAGATCCTTCCCAACCATCCGACCTCCTCCTCAACCATCCAATCTCCTTCCCACACCACAGAGATTTGAGGTTTGCCTCCTGCACCCCCAAAATTAGTGCCTGTATTTGTTTGGTGTGAAACAAGACCATGAAGTGCTGTATTTTACACAGGCACCACTTCTGGGGGCATTTCCCATTAAACCATCCCCACCACGGAGATAATCAGATATAAAATCCCCTTGAACTGGCTGAGTACGCTGCAGGCTCCTCCCTGGCCTGGAGCCCAAAGGAAAGGTTTGTTTAGGCTCTAAAAGGAAGATAATTTTCAGTGCTGCAGTGCAGGGCACACTCGGGCCTGTGTGGGATAAATGATGCTCCAGCTGCAAAGGTGATGCAGGAGGATCCAGGTGTGGGGTTGGGTTGGTCAGTCCCAGCTCTGAGCTGTCCACACCCATCCACAGGGTCCAGGGCCTCCCACAAGGACAGACACACCAGGAAGGAAGAATATTTTAGGATCTGCCCAAACCCTAATGCAACCCCACGTTCTCCTCACTAACGTGCCCATGCACAGAAGCTGCCAAGAGCCTGCTCTCAGAATTTACCAAATTTACCACAGAAGAGCTGCCTGACAGCCTTGTACAGGAAATCAGAGCTGTGTCGTGGCTTTTTGAAATTTCAGCAATATACACAAATCAAGTGCATTTATTAAATCAATGTATAATCATTCTTACAAGGAAGTGTAATTTAAAAAGAGACATAAAAGATTTCTAAAGTAACACTACACATCCCTTTTGGACAAATGTTATTTCAGGGATTTATGATAATTCCTTTTCTGAAAGAAAAACGAAGCTAATTGAAACAAACTTTGTAGTTTCTATTAATGCCATTGGAATACAGTATGTGCTGCCAGTTACAAAGTGACATTGAAAGCTGATGCTGTTCTCAACAACACCATGATTTCTCAGTTTTATGTACTTTTTAATTTCCTCTGTGGAAAATCTGTTCTTCATAAAAGGGCTGCTGAAGAAAATGTGGAAAAAGTTGATTCATTCCATATTTACATTCTTGCAAGTACCTGGAAATGAACCAATTACCAACGGGAGCCAAAAGAGAAGTTAGGAAAGACATTTAGAAAACTCATCTTCTGACAGGCTCTGCCCTGGGAAAGTCCTGCTCTGACTGCAAACCCCTTCCATCCCAGCAGGACTGGGATCCTTGGCTCTGCTCCTTGTCCCACTCTGAGCTCCAGACCCTCTGGAGCTTGGGGACAGCTCTGGAAAGGGGCCTGGACTCCTGTCCCAAACTCCAACTCACACTTGGACTGGGACCCCAACGTGATCTTACACCAAAACATGAACATGAACCCAAAGCCAAGGCCAAAACTAAAACCAAACCCAAAACAAAACCTGAATGCAACCCAATCCTGACATGAACCCAACCAAAACCCAAATCCCAACCCAAAACCAAACCCAAACCCAAAACAAAACCTGAACCTGAATGCAACCCAA
>VZTB01003714.1:22114-32295 GCA_013397245.1 Thryothorus ludovicianus
ACTGCCCTTATTGCCCCCCGTGTCTCCCCGCCCGCCCTCCTCGGTGCGGGATTTCGGGGGTCAAAGCCCCCAGCGCTTTCCCCCCAGCCCCGGTGAGGTCTCGGTGCCCCGGGACCCCCCGGTTTAACCGGGCTGGATGGGGCAGGACCCGTCCAGAGCCTTGGGGGACCCCCGCTTGTGTCACCACCTCCGGGTGTGACACCCCTGCCGCAGCCCCGTGGGTGCCCAAGGGGACCCCGGGACTTGTCCCCCCCTCCGTGGAACTGGGGGGGGCTTGGCAGGGAGTGACCCCCCCCTAAAGTCCCTAAAGGGGAGATTTGGCCTCTTGCCCCCAAATTTCGGTGCTTTTTTGTCATTAAAAGCGATGCAAATAGAGCACGGGAGGTGCCAACCCACACTCCCCCATTTTTCTGTGCAGCCCCCCCAGACAAACCCTTGGGGTTCCCCTTGGGAACAGCGTGTCCCAAAATCTGCTTGGGGAAACCCCAAAATCCTCCGAGTCTGTCCCGCGGCTGTGGGGTCACGGTGCCAGCAGCGTCCCAAAGAAATCCCTTCAATGCGGCCTCCAAGCTCCGGGGTCATTTCAAACCCTGCCCGTTTCAAAGATCTTTTCGGGGAAGCGCAGCCCTGGTGTGAAATCTCGCTGCTGCAGGCTTTAATCTTTTAATAATCATAAATTGGGAATTAGCTCCGCGCAGGCCAGCGGCTGAAAATCAGAGAGGATTCCTCGGCTGGAAAAGCGCAGCTCCTTTTTCACCCCAACTCCTCTTTCCTCACCCCTTCTGAAGGATAAAAATGAGGGTTTTTTTTTGGGAAAACCACGTCCGGTTCTGCCCCTGAAAACCGCGGGCGACCCGGCTGAGTTTATGGGAATTCTTTGGGAGGAGAAGGGAGCCACACGTGGAATTTAATCCCCGTGTTTGGCCTGACTCCTGCTCTGCTCTAAATTGGCTGCGATGAATCGTTCCCAGAGGGAAGGGAAGGGAAGGGAAGGGAAGGGAAGGAAGAAAAAAATAAGGAAAGGAAAGGAAAGGAAAGGAAAGGAAAGGAAAGGAAAGGAAAAAATGGGGAAAAAAAGACGGGAAGAAGGGAAAGAAAACCACTTGGAAGCATTCCCATTCTCCCGGCTGATCACATCCCGGGCCTTTCATCTCCGCAGCAATTCCAGGTGCTGCCACATCCCAGCTGCCAAGAGCACCCAAGGCAGCCGTGCTGGAGGAAGCGGCACCATCCTCCCGCAGACATCAAAGGCTCCAGGAGGATTCATTTATTCCAGGAGCCTTTTCCTCTCTCTCCCCAAGGCACACGTGACCACAGGAACGGCAATTCCGGGCTGAATTTTTAATTTTTTTTTTTTTTTTTTGCTGTGTGGGAGGTGTTGTTTTTCTGGAGGAGCCTAAACGGCAGCAAAGTGGAGCCCATTCCTCTGGAAAAAGGGTGCAGGTTGCGTCCCCGGGGAGGGATAAATGTTATTAAAGGGCTTTTTGAGTGTCATTGCAAAGGTTCAGGGCTCGGTTTCCTTCTGAGAGCAATAAACTGCAGAACAACAGCCCCTTGTGCAATCTCCCTGAAAATAAGGGAGGCTGTAAAAACCCTGGGAGGAAATAAGTCATCATCATAATAATAATAAAAATAAAAAATAATAAAAAAAAATAATGTCCCTCCTCCTTCAGCTGGTTCTCAGTGCATTAATTACATAATTACACCGGGAAAAAAAATTGAAAAAGATGTCACGAAGCGAGGATTTCGGCAGAATCCACATCGAGTGATGCAATTCCCAGCAGCGCTTGCTGGCTGCGCTCCCTCTCCAGAGGGAATTCCATGGGATAACGCGGCAGAATTGCTGTTCATCACTCCCCGTTTCCGCCACCCTCAGGTTCCAAGGCTCGGTGGCACCTGGGGAAATCTCATTTCCCTCGATTCGGATGAAGCCGGAATTCTGTCCTCCCCCAGGATCCACATTTGGGGGTTTTTTTGTTTTTTTTTCTGTTGTTTTAAGCCCAGGGCCATTCCCCATTCTGGGGGTTTTACACCCTTTTAGTGGCGATTGAAGCCGCACGACGGGGACAGGATGGGGACACAAAAAAACCTCTGGAGCTCCGCAGCTGTGGCCAGCTGTGGCCAGCTGTGCCTGCCACAAACTTCCCACCCCTGCAGGCAGAAAACTCCCCCGAACCCACGAGGAGCCCAGAAAATTCCCAGTCTGGGAAAGATCCACGGGACTGCGCGGAATTCCCGAGGAATTTTGCGGGATATCGAGGAAATCGGGATGTCAGGATGGGGAGCTGAGCTCCTTCCCCAAGGCTTTGCTCCCTCTAAGCTGCTTTTCCGTATTTTACATCTCTTTTCCATGCCAAGGGGACAAACGCCAGGCCTGGCGAATCCTGGAGCGGCAGCTGGGATCGCTTGCATTTTATCCCGCTGCATTTTATCCCCCCTTGCAGCTGGAATTGCAATTATTTCGCTCCCCTCTCCTGCGGCGTGGGGTAATTCGGGTTTTCCAGCTTGTGCTGGGAAGTGAAAACCTTTAAACAACCTCTGGATGGTGGAGATTTCCCTGGGATTTTCCTTCTTAGGGTTTATGTGCAAAGTCCCTGCGATTCCTCTCCGGGCATGGCCTATATATTTAATCTTGATCCTTTAAAAAAAATAAAAAACAACAAAAACCTCCCCAAACATCCTCCTATTCATCCACGGCGCGTTTTTAAATAAAAACAGCTTAAAAGCTTTGAATTCTGACGGTGTGAGACGAGTTATTAATCCCGATATCGGGGCTGAGGGCCGAGAGCAGGGGACAAGCCGCTGGTGGCCGTCCCCGCCTGTCCCCGCTGCCTTTGATCCCTAAACCCGACTTTATTACATCAAAATTTGGCAACGGGGAGGGGCAAGAGGCTCATAAAAGGCTCGCGGGGGTTTTGTCGCTGCCTGGCGCTGTTTGCTCGCGGCGCTGTCGCGACAGCTGGGGCTGCCCGGCGCTGTTTGCCCGGGGATTGGGCTCTAATCCCGGCGGGATTTCCCCGCGCTTGATCCCGTCCGTCACCCCGGGATGTGTCAGGGGAAGGCTGCGGCAGAAATGAAGACATTAAGGGCTGGCAGCTCGCGAGGAGGGTTGTTTTTCTTTTTAGTTTTTTTTTTTTTTTATTCTTTTTTGGCCGCCCATAATGGGGAACAAATTACAGCGCAAGCCTCCGGCCCCCGAGCATCCCCGGCGAACCTCCCGTGGCCTCTTTTGTCCCCGCGGAGTTGCCAGCTCTAATCAGCTGAAATTAATTAGCAGGGGTCACGCGGCTGCCAAAATCCCCTCCCTCCCTCCCTTCTCCCCNTCCCTCCCTTCTCCCCAAAACAAGCCCAGGGCCACGAAGGGGTTTGGGAGAAACGCGGGGAAGTTTTTGTGTCCTGCTCTGTCCCATCCCTGCTGTGCTTCGCTTCTCCCACCCTTCCAGCCCCACTTGGAGCCACTTCCAGCAGCATCAGGCCCGAAAAAAAAATGAAAAAATCCGCAGGCTCCGGCTCCAGCTCAGCCACCTCCCCAAAATCTGGGTATTTCCAGGTGCCTCCGGAGTCGAGGCCGGGTCTCACGATCCAGAGGCTCTTCCCTCTTTTATTTCTGATATCGGTGGGGAAAAAAATCGTGGAAATGGGCAGTGGGGGAACCCCCAACCCTGGAATTGTTCAGGAATTGTTCAGGAATCGCGTGGGCATCACGGGCAGGGCGGCGGGGCCGCTTTGGGCCTCGAGGCCTTTCCCAACCCTAAAAATTCCACAATTCCCCGAATCCACGGGTCCATCACGGTGCCCCCAGGTGTGCCAAAGGCCTCTCTCCTTCCCGAGGTTCCCTCTGGATTCCAGGAGCTCCCAGACCAGGCTCGTTCCCCCCACCCCCGCTCCACCACGGGGCAAAACCCGCAGCAAACCCAGGAGCTGTCGGGGGGGCTCTTCCAGCTGAAAGAGGAGATATTTCCAAGAAAAAATTCCTGTCTGCACTAATTAACTCCTCTTCATGCTGTTAAGGACATCCTTTTGAGGGCTGGCAACGCAGCGATGGCAACGCCGCCGCAGGAATCTCGCCCCGTTAGAAATGGAGATTTTTAAAAAAAAAACAATTTTTTTTATTTTTTTTGCTCTTTTTCACGAGGAAGCAAATGGGCTTTAATTTCTTTTCTCCCCTCCTTCCCTCCTTCCCCGCCCTTGGAAATTTTCCTAAAAGGAAATTGCGGCGGCCTAGACAAAACCCCCTTTTTGAAGATTTCGCCCCGGTTTTTGTCTCTGTCGGCGCTGAGAGCTGAGGAGGAGCCGCACAGAATAGCCCAGCTGATTGAGACAGATGTTCCCTTCTTCTCCGAGCGCCAAAAACTCTGCCCGAGCACGGATCTGCTGACTTTCCCTTCCCTGGAAAACATCTTGAAAAGGCGGCGGGGTGGAAAAAAAAGGGAGCGGAGCCGCTTCGTGCCCGGATTTTTTTTTCCCAGCCCTGCGCTCCATCCTCCCACTCGGGGGTCCCTTTCTCTGGGGACGGAGGAAAAAAAAGGGGCTGAGCCTCAGCCCCGCGTGTGCAAGAGGCAGAAAATAGAATCGATTACAGCCGGGCGAGGCGGCCTTGGGCACAAAACCTCCCGCCACGCCTGGCACTGCTGCTGCTCTTCATTATCCGAGGAGTTAAAGCCCAGCGCAATTCCAGCTGCTCCCGAGGCAGAGCTGCAAATGTCTCCCCCGAGGAGGTGGTGGTGGTGGCGAGGGGATTTTCTGATTTTCTGGCCGGTTTTTTTTGGTTGGCACTCAATAAAAATGTGGCGATGAGCTGCGGGGATGGTGCCACCACCCCCTTTGTGCTCCTTTCCCGAGGGGTTCTTCCCTGCTCGGGAATTTAAAGCTCCCAGAGTTTGGGAAAGCCCGAACTCCAGCTGGGAGCAGGGGAATGATGGTTCCTAAGGGGTACAGGAGCATAAAAATCTCACGGAAATTCTTTTATCCCTCAAGTTTTTTCGCAGGGCAGGTAAACCCCTTCCCCATCTGCCACCCAAACCCCCTCCTCTGCCATCCACGACATTTCCCAAACTTTTCCTTTGAGTTTCCCTTCGCCTCCTGAACTCTCTGCTCCCATACCTGGGGAAAAGGAGGGAGGGGATGCAAAGAGCCACCCCCGCTATTTGCTTTTCTTCCAGCAGATTTGTCATTTTGCCATCTGCAGGCGAGCGTGCTCCCCCACAATGGGGTTTGTTTGACTTCCCTGCTAAAAGGGTCCCGGTTTTATTCCTTTTTTTTCCTTTTTTTTTTTTTCTTCCAGGCCCTGTCCACAGCTTTTTCCCCCGCCTCCATCCTTTTCACCGAGGCTGTTGATGAGCTTGGCCTAATCAGATTAACTCAACCCAGACACAGCAGTGGCAGTTTATTCTCTTTTAAAAGGACTCCACCGGCTTCCTACAAACTTTTTGTAAACTCTTCATCTCCGGCTCAGCTCCTTTGTAAGCCGGAGCCAATGGGGCCTTTGAGAGCCCCACACTCGCGGCCGTGAGGAGCTGTTAGAATGGGTCACTAATCCAAAAGAGGGGAGAAATTCCTTTAAAGCCGCGCACCGAGGCATTGGGAGCACCCGCGGGAAGAGGGAATGGAATTCCCGAAGGGCAGGGCCCTAAAATGGAATATTTTTGGGGAAAGCCCGGCTCGTTTGCACACCTGGAGGCGTCTCTGGGTGCTGGGACGCGTTTTGGGATCCGTCCTTTGCCCCTTGCCATCAAAGAGCCAAGGAAAACGAAGCAGCAGCTCCAGGGGTGGGTTTTGGAGTTTGGGGGTCTTCACGTGGTCCTTTTTTCAGCAGGCACCGGGAAAAAAAATCTGTCTGGGACCTGCACACACCAGGATTCCCCATCCCACACCCAGAATCCTGGGAAAGGTTGGAAAAGCCTTCCAAGGTCACCGAGTCCAAGCCGGGTTTGTCCCCACCTTGTCACCGGACACCTCCAGGGGTGGGGGCTCCAAACCTCCTGGGACAGAACATTCCAGACTTTCTCCGTGAGGAAATTCCTCTGGAAATCCATCCTGGGGCTCCCCTGGAGCTCCAGGTTTTTTTCCTGTCACTAAAATGAGGTTGGGACGCGTTTGGAGATGGAACAACCGGGGGTGATGGGAAATGTCCGGAATGGGAAGAGCTTTAAGGTCCTTTCCAACCCAAACCATCCCATTCCTCCTTGGAAAAATGAAAAAAAAATCCCTAAATATTCCGATTATTAGAGCTCCTTTTTGCATCGTTCCAAGCCAAGATTTCCCCTCCCGTGGCCGCCGTGACTTTGTGATTGGCACCTCGGTTTTGGGGAGGATTTCGTGGCTTTCAGCGCAGTTTCCACCTCTTTAGAGCCGCCCCGGGCAGATTAACGCGGTCACTTCACCCCCTCGCCATTGTCCCCGCGGCTCCGAGTCACTCCGGGCCTTTGATAAAATCTGCCCCAGTCAGAACCCGAGCAAAGAAAAACCCCACAAAGCGCACAAAGAGGGACAACAACTCCCGGGAAAATTCCCCATTGTCTTCCCAGCGAGAAAAAAAAATTAAAAAAAATTAATTTAAAAAGTCGTTTTTCACGGTATCAGCTTTATATTAAAAATTCAATGGGATGGCAAAAAGAGTCGTCTTGGCTGGGAGGGGACGGGCAGGACACCCAGTCTGGGCCACCAGCGCAGGGACAATGGCACTCGGCTTCTCCTGGGGCTTTTGCTCCCCAGGAGTTGGGACCTGAATGCTCCAAAAATCCTTTGAACGGGGAAAAAAAAATATTAATTTTTGTGCTCGTTTCTCTTCCTGAAGAGAATGAGGCCTGAAAATCTGCCAGGGGAGCGGTGACACCCCCATGGTCACCCCCAAACCGTGTCCCCAAGTGCCACCCCCAGGGACGGTGATCCCCACGTCCCTGAAAAGGGAATTGCTCCCACTGTGAAAACTTTTCCAGACTGGAAAACTCAACCAGGAGAACTCCAGAACCATTTAGCCAGCTCAAGAGAACACGGAATTCCCGATTTTCCAGGGTGGAAAACTCAACCAGGAGAACTCCAGGACCACTTAGTGAGCTCAAAGGGACACGGAATTCCTGATTTTTCAGACTGGAAAACTCAAGCAGCCCCTCTGGAGAATTCCAGAAAATGTCCCAGCAACTTCTTGGTCAATCCAGAAGCTCCCAGGGCTCCCCACAGGCTGGGATGTGATGCTGGATCCCCGAGTTTTAACAACCGGAAATCTTTTGTTTAAAAAATAAAAACAAACCCCAAAAAAAAACAAACCACCAGGGAAGGAAAAGGAATTGAGGCTTGGGAAAGGCAGGATTTGTCCCGACCTCATTATATGCTAATTGGGAATTTAACAAGGATTGCCCAGCCCCGAGCAGGTGGCCGGTGACAAGCGGTGACAACGTGGCTGTGACTGGGGAGCGAGTGGTGACATCAGGAGGGGCCGGGAATGCGCCGGGAGCCGGCTCCTCCCGGCCGAGCTCTGCCTGCCCGTCTGGCGATCCATGAATAATTAATCAATTAATGAGACACCTCGTTAAACACGCGGGAATTAAACCTGGAGCTGGGCAAAAACCGAGAGCTGCGTGCGGAGAGCTGGGGCTGGAATGGGGAGCCCTGGGGAATTTTGGGGAACATTTTGGGGATTTAACACTGGAAGTGTGGTCAGGGTGGATATTTGGGATCTGGATATGAGGAAAACGTGATTTTGGGCCTTGGAGGCACTCATGGAACTGGGAGGGGAATGCAGGAGCTGGATGGGAAATGCAGCAGGAGCTGGGATGGGAAATGCAGCAGGAGCTGGGATGGGAAATGCAGCAGGACCAGGATGGAAATGCAGCAGGAACAGGATGGGAAATGCAGGATGAGCTCGTGGGGAGAAGAAGGAACATCTCCTCATCTCCTGCCGGCCCTTCCATCCCCTCTGAATTTCCTGCCGCCATCTCCTTCCCTGGAGCCCAGCACGGGAAAATCCCAGCTCGGGCACCTGAGGTGTGGCCGAGCTCCACCCGCAGCCCCCCGGGATGCTCCAAGCCACCCCTGGAGGCGGCAGCGCCCCAAAATTCTGCTGCAGCACCGCCGCGGGGCAGCGGCCAGCCCCGGGAAAAGGCGGCTGGGACTCCCGGGAATCGGGTGGCATTTTGGAACTGCATTTCGGAATTGCAGCCAGGCCGGAGCTCTGCAGAGGTTGGGGAGGCTGCAGGCTGTGCCCGGGGTGCTGTGAAATCCTCCGTCCTCTCCCAACGTGCCGGGCATATCAACACCGCCCTCCCCGCGGCGTGGCAGGGGGAGAAAAGGGTTTAATGAAAAATTTAAAGGCCGCCGTCTTAAAATAAATTCCAATCCCGGCTGAGATTTCGCAGCGGCTGCTAAATGTCTCTCTCTCTCTTTCTCTCTCTTCTCGCTCCAGGACTTGTGCGAGGGGAGAGAAACAATTGTTCCCCTTCCAAGGGGGGAAAAATTTGGCCTTGCTGGGCTGGAGGGGGACCCGGAGGCGGGCGGGAGGTGATGGATGTAATTAAAAGCCCCGGGAGAGGGAGAAAGGGAGGAGGGAGAGAGAAAAGGACAATAAATGGACGCCGCTTATCTGGCGGCTGAGAGCTGATCTTCCTGGACGTGGAGCAGATGGGATTTTCAATAATGGATAAACACTTCCAAGGGGACCTGCAAATGTTGGCTTTTAACGAGCTGGCGGGCGGGGATGCGCCGGAACCCCCCCGAATTCACCTTTTCTCTGCTCCCCCCAGTCCCCAGGTCCTGCCAGAGCTGTCCCAGGGCTCCAGAGGGGGAATAAAATCCCCCCCGAGTTGGATTTGGGCTGGTTCCCTTCCTTTGCCGCGGGAGTTTTTCATTCCCGAGCCCCCTGGATTCCACCGGGATGTTTCGTGTCCCTCGCTGAGTTTTTGGCCGGGGTTGTGCCTCTTTTCCAGGCGATCCTTCCTGGAAAATCGATGGAATTGGTGAAGGGGATTATCCCACCAGCAGGGCTCGGGTTTTGCTGAGCTCCAGAGGAGAAAATGTCCCGGCAGGGCCTTTCCTGCTGCTCCAGGAGCTTCCCGAGTCCAGCCCCAAACATCAGGAACAGATGCATTAAAATATATCCCTTATATCTTACTAACCACATTTCTAACTCTTTAAGTCTTTTAATTCGAACTCAGAACTCCCATCCCAGAAAAAAAAACCCAAAAAACTGACGCTGGGTCTCCCAAACCTGGCACCCGGGGAATGCTGAGCAGCTGGAGCCTGGAATTCCCTCCAAATCCATTCCCAGATAGAAAAATCAGGGAATGCCCGAGGAGGCAGAGGAAGGTCCCGGCTCCACCGACACCTCGTGGGGTTAAACGGAGCTCGGAGCTTTTCCAGGGCCGGGATTTCATGGAAAACCCGAGATGTTCCTTCCCCCTCCCCAGAGGAGGCAGCGCCCACCCAGCAGAATCCCTGGGAGCGAGGTGGGAGGGAATTCGGGAAGGGTTTCCCCCCTTCCCACAGGGAAAATCCCACCCAAATCCTGCACAGAGTGATGGGGTCAAGCTGCTGTTTCCTCGGGAATTTGTGGATTTAGGCTGAGTCCGGAGGAGTGGGAGCTGGCACGGGTGGGTTTGGGCACCCTCCATCCCCACCGCTGGCAGAAAATTCCGATTTTAATCCTCTGGGGCAAGGCCAGGACAGCTGAGCGTCCTGTTCCTCTGAGCAGGGTGAAAGCAAATCCACTTTGGAGCTCAGCTCTGAGCTGGCACAAATCCCTCAAATCCCCGGGAGCTTCCCCTCCGCTCCCTTTCCCTGCCCTAATCCCCACACGGGCCTGGAATTAATGGGAATTTGGGAATTTCTGCCTCTCCTCCACCCCCTGGTGCACGTCCAGGGCTCACCGAAATCCCGGGAATTTGGGAATTTCTGCCTCTCTCCTACCCCTGGCCTGGCTCTCACCGAATTCCCGGGAATTTGGGAATTCATGCCTCTCCTCCACCCCAGGCNCTGCCTCTCCTCCACTCCAGGCTTGGCTCTCACCGAAATCCCGGGAATTTGGGGATTTCTGCCTCTCCTCCACCCCAGGCCTGACTCTCACCGAATTCCTGGGAATTTGGGAATTTCTGCCTCTCTCCTACCCCAGACTTGGCTCTCACTGAATTCCCGGGAATTTGGGAATTTGTGCCTCTCCTCCACCCTCTGGTGCACATCCAGGGCTCACC
>VZTB01003715.1:0-59078 GCA_013397245.1 Thryothorus ludovicianus
GACCCTGGCACACAGCCCCAAAAACCTGAGGGTTGGATTTTGGCCCATGGGAANCCATCTTCTTGGTGACGGGGACATGAATGATTGGTTTAGGGTAAAATGTGTCTGTCTGATGTGGAGAACAGGTATTGGAAATGATTAGTAAATAGTCTGTACGTAACTTATAGCATAAAAGATAAGTACCACCTCTGGGGGTGGGAGAAGGCCTTCGACTGTCTTGCTGGAAGGAGCTTGGCAGGGCACAGAGAAAATGTTTTAGATAAGAGAAAATAAACAACCTTGAACACGAGACCTGAGGAGTTTCTGCTTCTTTTGCCCATCTCTCGCTGAGGAAAAAAGACTGCACATTGTCAGAATTTCTGCAATATAGCAGAGACAGAGACAGTTCCAACAAATCCTGACTACCCAAGCAGTTGGTTTAACTCAGTGCTTATGGATACTGCTCCACCACGGGCCCAATTCCCACATCCCACGTGGAAAACTTCACCAGTTTTTAGTGGCTTTGCATCAGGGCAGGGCTCAAATCCACCCACGGAACGACGCAGCGGGAGCAGTTCCAAGCACAGGACATCTGGATCATCTCTGCAAAGCAGCATTTCCCACTGCCTGAGTGCTTTTGGGGCTGCCAGTGCTCCAGGACTCACTCCTGCTCCCCCCTCTCACCCCTGTGCTCCACCAGCCTGGCTGGGATTTAATGGGAGCTCTTATTGCAGCGCCAGAGAACCCAATTATGCAAAATGAAGCTGCTGATAACTGGGCCATCCCTCCGTGGGAAGCCTCCATTTTATAGGCTGGAAATGGAGATGTAGGAATGGTAAAATCTTATTTACAGAGCAGATCTCTCCCTGGGCAGATAGAGCAGCTCAGTTTTCCAAGAGCAGCTGCAAGATGATTATATCAACAGTTTTCCAAGGATTTATTGTTTTAAACGGGGAGTCCAATGATCTGCCAAAATAACTTTTTGTTGTCTTAAAGCTTGACCATCATAACTTTGCTATAAAAATCTTTTTTTTCTCTTGAACTAACTAACAGAACCATTTATGGATAGAACAACCTGAGATATCCAAGATTTCAGTGCACTCAAGAGTTTAAAATTCATTACCTTCTATCCCAGCCAACTCAACAAATCCTCCCTGAGTTTGTTAATAAAGAAAGAATCCAGGACAAAGTATCCAAAAATCCAAACACTTGCAATACTCTCAGTCCTGACCAGAAAAGGAGATGTAAAAACTTGGCAAATCCTACCTCAGAGGGATCCATCATGCTCCAGGAGAAACAATACCCAGCGATCAGAAAAGTTGTTTGACATTATTCCGTGAAGAAAAGGACATTTGTAAAGGGATTCACGGGAATTAGAACCAAAATCTGAAAAACAAATAGGATTTGATGATGAAGCTCCCACACAGAAGTTACAAAACGCTCCCCCAGTTTCAATCTGTCGGAATGCATTATGTAAGGACACATAAAATCAGCTATAATCTGTACAAATACAGCGCCTGCAGCTTTGTTCATGGAGCAGGGACACGAGGAATTACATCTCTTCCCAGGGAAGCTCCCCAGCCAGGAATTTGCCTCCAAAATTGAAGACAAAATACATGATAGGAGTACAGAAAGCGAGAAAATAAAGGCCAGAAGGATAATGAAGTGCTCAGGGTGCATCAGCGCCCTGGCTCCTCTTTTACGTGTAAATATTGCAACAAAAACAGATTTTAAGAGTTTTGGGAAAAGTTAAAAAAGTGAATTTGCACATGGGCAGAGAAGACGGATTTCATGGCTGAGGATTTTTTAGCTGCACTTGGGAGCTGTTGTCCCAGTGTGACCCTGGCAGGAGTCAGACCTGGAAGAATAAATGACAAAAAGAAGATTTCAGAGATGTAAAAGCTGTTAATAGCACTAGAAACAAATCAACCTACAGCTGAAACAATTTAAAATAGAAAACCTGGCTAATAAATTCATAGGACTGGATTCCGTGCTCCATAAAAACGGGCTGGGAAAGGCATTATCAGCTGTTTTTTCAGCAGGTAAGATAGCCCTTATCACAAAAGATGTGATATGGACCAGACTTGTGCGTGGAGGCAGATATCAGAAACCTACCATGGAAACAGCAGGCCAAGCCTGAATAGCAGAAAAGTTTGGATTAATGTCACTTTTTACTGTTCTCCCACCTTTGCATTCAATTCCTGAATTAAAACATTTTGATTCCTGCTCGTCTCCAGCACAGGCACCGTGCTGGACTTTACCTTGCGAGAAATCTCCGTGGCTGGAACGTGTCCCAACATCCTTTTAATGCATTTCCACTCTCCCTGCAAATGCTGGGAATGGTTCCATTGATTCTGAGAGTGCTGGGATCAGCCCCGTGGGGCCGGGAGATAAATGTGCTCCAAATTCCAGAGCCAATCCTCACACAGAGGCTGCAGGAAGATGAATGCCTTGGCAGCCATGGTTTCCACAGCGCCAATAAAAATGGGAAGGAGAAGGGATTACAACTCCAGGCAACCTACCCTTAAAAAAATCACTGGGAAATTGCTGCACTTTTCTGACTGGAATGGCACCGAGCTGGGAGCGCGTGTGGATCTGCTGGAATTTGGGAGGGCTCTGCAGAGACACCTGGGATGGTTGGATGGAGGGGAAGGATCCAGCAGGATGAGGTTGTCTGCCTGTGTTTATCCAAACTGGAGTGAATGTGAGAGTGGGGAGGGATCAATAATCCCCAAATAATCCCAGACCAGCCCTGCCCAGCCCTCACTGCATTGGGAGGGATCAATAATTCCCAGATAATCCTGGACCAGCCCTGCTCAGCCTTCACGGATCAGGAGGGATCAATAATCCCCAAATAATCCCAGACCAGCTCTGCCCAGCCCTCACGGATCAGGAGGGATCAGTAATTCCCAAATAATCCTGGACCAGCCCTGCCCTGCCCTCACTGCATTGGGAGGGATCAATAATCCCCAAATAATCCCGGACCAGCCCTGCCCAGCCCTCATGGATCAGGAGGGATCAATAATTCCCAAATAATCCCGGACCAGCCCTGCCCAGCCCTCATGGATCAGGAGGGATCAATAATCCCCAGATAATCCCAGACCAGCCCTGCCCAGCCCTCACTGGATCAGCAGCGATCCCTCGGGGCTCTGCCCTCGGCTTGAAGGGACCCCACAGGCCCCCATGGGATCAGAGGATCCCAGAATCCCAGAATCCCTGAGGTTGGAAAAGCCCTCCAAGGTCACCCAGTGCCCCATGCCCAGCGTGTCCCCAGCCCTGAGTGTCACCTCCAGGGATCCAAACGTCCCTGGGAGCCCCTGCCAGGGTTTATTCAGCCTTTCCATGGGGAAATGCTGCTCTGGAGAGGGGCTGGGAGCACCAAGAGGAGCCCTGAGGGAGCTGGGGGTGCTGAGCTGGAGCAAAGGAGACTCAGGGCTGAGCCCAGGCTCTGTGCAGCCCCTGGAAGGTGCCCGTGCTCAGGGGGTGGCTCTGACAGAACCAGAGGGCACAGCTCCAACTGCTCCAGGGAAACACAGAGAGCAGGGAAAGGATTGTTCTGGAGAGAGCAATAAAGGGCTGGAATGTTCTGCCTGGGGATGGGGTGGGATCCCCATCCCTGGGTGTGTTTGTAGAGCCTGGATGTGGCACTTGGTGCCAGGGGCTGGGGAGGTTTTGGGGCTGGGTTGGACTGGATGATCCTGGAGGTCTCTCCCAACCTGGGGATTCTGTGAATTTCTTCCACTCAAGGGAGCGTGCACAGATCAGGGAGGTTGTGGCTGTCCCATCCCTGGAAGTGTCCAAGGCCAGATTGGAGCAACCTGGCCTATGGAAGGTGTCCCTGCCCATGGCAGAACTGGATGGGTTTTAAGGTCCCTTCCAACCCAAACCAGTCTGGAATTGTATTTTTTAGAGGCTTTTTCATCAAGGATTTGCTGCTGGTCCAATCAGGAAGCACAAAGTGACTCAGAGCTGGCAGGTCACAAAGTAGCAGAGCACAAATAGCCAGCATTTATTTCAAATTAGTTCGGGTCAATATAAAAAATTTACCCAAGACAATTGTCAGATAATTTCAAATAATGGGGGTATCTGAGAAAACTGGTCCTTGCTGCTGGATGTTCTCTGAAATCACATTGATCCAATGACTTACGAATTATTTATTCAGCTGTGCCCTTAACCCAAAAAGTGAGAATTATTGATTTCACCTCATAAATCATATCATAGGATCCAAATAGAGGGAAAGAATACCATGAGAAAATGGCAGGGAAGCAGCCCCTCAGCCTGTGTTTATCTGTCCTGTAACAGGGAAAGAGTTTGGAACAGTGGAGAGCTTGAAACAGCAAATTTAGGGAGTGATTCTGGCTCCAGTGGCATCTGAAAAACACTGCAAAGAGGATTTTTCTTTAGATTTTGAATAGCAGAAAAATACTTTTAGAAGTATTTGGCTCTGATTTCAAACAGAACCACTGTTTTCAAACTTAGACTTCAACTTCCAAGGAGAAAAATGAAATGTGTCACTGGATTAACAAGCATGGTCTGGGGAGGGCAATCAAACCTTAAAGAGAATTTCTGAAGAGCTGCAAATGTTTGTTTTTAGCACTGACTTCCACAGAGGACAGCAGAAAAGAAATAAAAAAACAATATGGTAAGTTATAGTCAGAAACAGGAATAAATATTAATTCATTCTAATTAATTCAGAATTAGAAATAAAACACCAGGAATGGTGGGCACACCTTTGTGAGGAGGTACAGAATGAGCATTAAATCCTTGGAATAAAAAGTCAGAGATTTCTCATGAGCTTCCTGGTCCAGGAATCCTTCCCTGTTCATCCCTGTCCAGTTTTTTCCCATTCCTTGGACTCAGGAAGCTCAGGAAGTTTTAAAGTTGTGTCATTAAAAAAAACAGATTCCAAGGACAAAACTCGGCATCACTGTGCCCTGAAAAACTTCAGCTCACAACAATTTAAGAAAAAAAATCTGGCTTAGAAACTTTAGTCCCATGTCCCCCCAAGGGAAATACTCACTTTTAGTTTCGTGGCCTCTTTTGACTCCAGTGAGAATCACAAACCCTGTGAGAAACGCTTGGACTTTTTATTTTTCTTCTTGCAGCAAAATTTGGGAATCACCACTCCAAACGTGTTCCCATCTCCAGCTGTTGGAAAATGCAGGAAAAAGATATNCTGTTGGAAAATACAGGAAAAAGATATTAAGGAAAAGCATTATTCAATGTTTTGGGGGTTTTTTGTCAAATATTTTTGTTGTGTTGTAAATTAATTCAATAAATTTTATTAATTCAATAAAACCTCAAAGTCCTGAAGGAGGAGTCAGCTCGGAGGACACCTGGCCAAAATTTGTTAAATTCCTCTTAAATTTTGTGTTTATTAAAAGATAATTCATAACCTACAATATAATACAGGGCTAAAAATGAAACCATTTGGGGGAGGGGGGTGTCATATCTATGGAATGGAATATCTCTTCCTACAAGGAATTTTGATGAACTGTGGGAGAAGAATTGAGTATTTCATTCTCTGTCCCACTCCCTTCTCTGGAGTAAAATCCATCCTGCAAGAAAAAAAAACAACAACAAATAAACAAACAAAAAAAAACAAACTATAAAAAAAAAAAGAAAACCCAGAAAAAAAATCAATATATATATATTTCTTCTTTCAAATCACAGTTGGCAAATTAGATCCACATTTCTTTGGGAGGAATTGCTTTAGCACAAATCATCTCTATCAAATGAGATTTCAAATATCTTGTGTTTCCAAGGTTTTCATGGCTGCTTAGATAATACAGTTACCCTACAGGAAGAGTTATCCTCTCTCCTGGATTTGTTGACATAATCTTTGCATCATATTTCACATTTTGGGGGATATTTTGGCTACGTGTGCTCAGCTGATGCACTTTGGGGACTTCTGAGGTCGGATTTGCTATGGAAACACCACTGACTGATGGCCGAAATTTCAAAGGAGAGGCACAAAGATAATTCCATTTTCCACAGCTGATGGACAGGGGGATAGGAGGAATTTGAGCTGATCTCACTGTGGAGGTGGACACATCAGGAAAATGCTGATTATTCCACCCGTTGGGTGAAAGTGCCTCACAGAGAACATTTGGTGCTTGAAAGGGACACTGGGGGAAGTGTCACGGTGACAGAGCAGGGAGGCAGCACAGAAAGAGCATTTACTGGCCCACTGAGGTCACTGGCAATGGGATCATGCAGGAGTGGATGAATAATTTAATATCAGGTGAAATTTGGAATGTCTTGTCCTGTGACATCATTTTCAGAGGATTGGGAGCACGCAGCGTCCTGTAGGTTTACACCTCAAACACGCTTCTTTTTCTTTAGGGCAGGAAAATCAAACTTCAAATTGCTTTTGATAACTCAATAAAGTTTGGAATTTGGTTTTTGAGAGCCCCCACCTGCAGAGCTGCCTCCAGGCTCAGGAGTCCCTGGAGCTGCTGGGGAGAGCCCAGGGGAGCACCAGGGGGATCAGGGGAGGGAGCAGCTCTGCTGGGAGGAAAGGCTGGAAAATTGGGATTGTCCAGCCTGGAGAGGAGAAGCTTTGGGACGNCTTCCCACCCAAACCATTTATGATTCTAGAAAAAAAAATAATTTGCAATTTCAGTCCCACTCCAGAATTTGTGGAGCCCTCTGGGCTCTGCCAGAGCTGCTCCATCCAATTTTTCCCTCAAAGCCTCGGAATATCCACGTGCCAGCTCCACAATCATCGGGACAAAGCAGCAGGAGAGGCGCTGAAATTCCAAATTTTAATATTTTACCGTTTGTCTTCTTTTAGTGAAGTAATGGAATCTCACAGAATTGCAAATTAATGGAGTTTTGTCTGAAAAAAGACAGCAGGATATGATTTTTTTTTCCAGATTGTCAGAAATGTAAAAGAAAGCCTTTTTCTCCTGAAACAAGAATTATCACTGAGTAGAAATGAATACATTTTACAATTTATGATGCACCAGTGTTTAAGTTTCTGAATCAAAACGTTGCTGTTTGGAGCTGTGCCTTCCTTCACCTCCTTTTAAATCCCTTTGTCTCTGTAGCACAAATTCCTTTCTTTTCTCTCTTACAGGTGGAACAGGGGTTGATAGCAAAAAATTAATCTTTTCAACAGCAGAAGATTTGTCAGAGTTTGATCTATGGCTCACTCTGCCTCTAAAAAACAGCTTTTCATGGCAAGTTGATGTGTTCTTTTCATTGCTGAGGCAGCTCTCTATTTAATAACAGCATCCCAACACGTGCTATTGATCCCTGCATGGGAACAATTCTTACAGTTCAGGCTGTGGATTTGTTAACATTTACTGGAATTTTCTCCAAGGTCAAGGCCATGCACCCGCATGGATAAAGCAAATGAAACATAAGGGGCATGTTCTGTGTGGTTCTATATTATTCAAAACTGAGAAATACTTAAATCACAAACAAAAATGGATTTAGAGAGCATTCATTTAAACCATATTTCATTTGGGATGTGTTTATGCAATAAATCTGAACTTAAATTCAGATGCAGGATTTGAAGATCAAATAAATCTGAAATATCTCACTGACTTCAGCCTGGCTGCTCTGGGTTCTCCAACGCTGCTCAGAGGAGAATCTCCTCAGCTGAAGAAAATTCCAGTGAAAGATTCAAGGGTCTCAGTTTGGAACAAACTGACACTAAACATGACAGGAGCTCTGGAAACCCTGAAGGACAGAGAATCACAAAATCACAGAAGGTTTGGGCTGGAAAGGATTTTAGAATCATCCCATTCTGCCACAGACAGGGACAATTTCCACTATCCCAGGTGGATCCAAGCCCTGCCCAGCCTGGCCTTGGGCACTTCCAGAGATCCAGGGGCAGCCACAGCTGCTCTGGGAATTCTATTCCCGGGCCTCCTCACCTTCCCAGGCAGGAATTTCTTCCCAATATTCATCAAAATCTCCCCTCCTACACCTTAAGGCCATTCCCCCTTGTCCTATCACCCTCTGCAGCACCTTCTGTGTCCTCTCCTGTGAGCACTGGGCTCATTCCTGGTGATCTCATTCCCTGCTGAGCATTCCAGCCCTTCCCTGGGCTCTGCACTCAGTCCATAAATCCCGTCTGGTTTTATTGACAGCACCTGCAAAGCAGGAACACAGAGCTTGTTCAAAGCCACCCACCCCATCCTGAATATGGAATGATTTTTACAGGAAAAACAAAAAAAAATCCTGAGGATTTCACAGAGCAGCCTGGCAGTGGTTTCTTGTTCTTGTAAACAATTTTTGAGGCGTGTGAAGAGCTGCAAATGGCTCTGCTGTGAATCGATGCCTCTCAGGTATAAAAGGATGTATTGTCACAGGATAATATCTCTGCTTTTCCCCTGTTTTTTTTTTTTTTCAATACTGTCAAAACAAATGCTCGGCTTGAGAATAATTCTCGCAAAATTTTGGATTCCCACTCGCTCGACGAACACGAGCAAGTCAAAATGAGGGGGATTTGTCATGGCAGCACCAACTCTAGAGCTAAACACCAGCCACATCCAGGGCCTGGTGTGCTGAGGAATCAGCTCCTAAGCAGGGAAAAACTGGGGATGATCTGTGGTAGAAATGTGGATAAAAGTTATAAAATAAATGCCTCATGAAATCAGGCCTTGCTCTGCTAAATGAACAGTTAATTTATCATTTCTCTGTGCAGCTGAGTGGTTTGCAAGTTCTCATGTGAAAACATTCTTGGGGATGAGAGTTGTTAACACAACAAACTATTCCTGGGTGAAAAACAACTGCAGGGAATGAGAAACCTGTCTGATGGGAATGAGGGAACAAAATCTGTAAATAACCAAGAACAGAGAGATTGGATGGACAAGGAAAATACCTTTTACTGACTGTCGTCCTCGTTTTTCAAGTTTTCTGAGGCACTTTCTAACTCGATGTTTTTCAGTTCTTAGTTCTTTCTCACACACATGGGTTTTGTTATCAAAAGTCTGTTTTTGATAAGGTTTTTTACAAACTTTCTCTTGGTGTGGAAAACAACTGATGGGCAGTTGTCTTGACCAACGGGATGGGAGAGGTGTCAGCCTTCTCCTCCAATCCCTGGGCTGTGGAAATACTGTAAATATGGAGTCAGATGTTTTGATAAACAGTTTTTAACCTTCTCATCAAAGAGTGTCCCTGTGTGTCCTTGAGTGTCCCACAGTGAGAACTGACCTGTGAGTGCAGAGCAGGCCTTTGGTGAAAGGAACGGGTAAAAGGGGACTCAGGGTTACAATAAAAGCTTTTTCTGCCCTGAAACTTTTGGCCATTATTGAGTCACGACTGTCCCGACAGTGACAATGTTCCAGGTGCCACACTGGGTATGAGCATTCAGACTGGGGACAGTGACAGAATCCCTGCAGAGAGAGAAAGCATTTTGTGATGTTTACAGAACTTCGGAGGGATCAATATCCCAAAGTTTTGTTGCAGGATTGTGTTTCCTGTTCCCACCAATTTCCCAGGCAGTGCTGAGCCTGTTGTCCCTCTGCCATGATAAAATTCCCTCCCAGAGGGAATTTACAGGCTCTGCTTCTGCCTTTTTCCCCAGGATTTCTGTTTAATTTGGGTCTGTCAGTTTTCCTTGTAACTCCTTCCAAGAGGGAGCAGATTATTTCAAAATCAAAGTGCAATCTAAGTGTTCAGTCTGCATTAAATGACTTTTCCCAGAAGGAAAGTTGATGGTCTTTCATGATTAACAAATTAATTGGGAAAACAAACAAAAAAATCCAAGGACAATGGATGCAAGTCTCAGAGTTTAGAAGATTTAACCATGAGGGATAACAAGAAATCAAGAACTATAAAAACATAGAAAAATAGGAATTATACTGCTGTAAGAAGCCTTAGATATTAATATTTTTTTTATAATTGTCCTTTAGTACAAAAGCAACTAAAGAAAATGCATAACCAAATTCATCTGCACAGGGACATTTTTTAAAATGGTTTTAATATGTTATTAAAACAAACAAACGCGGGCACAAAGAACATCTGTAATTTTAGCAGATGATTACTAACTGCACTAATTAAGTAGCTTTAATTGACTCAATCCAAGTCAAGAGACAATTGATGTGAATATTGCTGCAATCATCATTTCCACAAAGTAACTTTTAAGTGAGTTCTCCTGCAGCTTTTATTGCTCCCAGTGTGTGATTTACAGATCCCCAGGGCTGTGGAGCACTGCTGGGGCACTGGAGGTAGCCAGGAAAAGTTTGGTCGCTGTTCCCACACCTTCCCTGGAAACTTTAGAGGGTCCCAAGATTGTGGAAAATGAACAAAATTAGTGGGAACAGGAGGAAGACATTTTCTGCTTTCTTACTTTATTAAGCTTTCTAAATTTTGGAGTATTTTTAAAATATTAAACCATATCTTCTTGTTTTCCCCTGAAGAATTCCTGCTTTCCTGCCCTTCTTAATTGAAGAGATGGAATATTAAAAATTCATTTAAAGGCACAAAACCAAAACATTTTAGTTTTTGCTTCTAAAAAATAATTTCTATACCTTGAAACATGACTTGATCTTCTTACTGAAAGTGAGCAGCTTAAAATCCTGGAATGGTTTGGGGGTGGAAGGGACATAAAGAATCACCCAGTGCCACCTCTGCCATGGGCAGGGACATCTTCCACTGTCCCAGGTGCTCAAATCCTTTCCAGCCTGGCCTTGGGCACTGCCAGGGATCCAGGGGCAGCCACAGCTCCTCTGGGAATCCCATCCCAGCCCTTCCCACCCTCCCAGGGAACAATTCCTTCCCAATATCCCATCAATCCCCACCCTCTGGCAGAGGGAAGTCGCTCCCACTTGTCCATGAACAATAAAACACCATAAAAAAAAAAAATCAATGAACCGATGGCATCCCCATCCAGCAAACTCTGGATAACTGAGGACACAGGAAACATCAAGGTCTCTCATTTCCTCTTGTTTTGTGATTTAGTGGGTGGTTCCCTGGGATTTTGGGAAGGAATTCCTGGCTGGGAGGGTGCGGAGGGGCTGGGATGGGATTCCCAGAGGAGCTGNACAAGCAAAACCAAAAATGCTTTGGTTTTGTGCCTTTAAATGAATTTTTGATATTCCATCTCTTCAATTAAGAAGGGCAGGAAAGCAGGAATTCTTTGGGGGAAAGCAAGAAGATATGGTTTGAAATCTGAAATTAATTCAGGGGTGGGACTGGATGGGCTTTAAGGTCCCTCCCACCCCAAACCAATCTGGGATTCTGGGATTCTGGGATTCATCCCCACAAGCCCTTCACTCACATTTGCAGCCTGACAAGAACAATCAGCGCCTCCACCTCCCCTGGAATCCCCTCCTGGATTTGCAGCCTGGTGTTTTATTGTCCTTCCTTCCTTCCCTCCCACCTGGATGCATTCCTGGCATCCAGCAGCACCAACCTCTCACTCTTTGATTTGCACTCCCCAGCTCTCTTATTTCTCTTTCTTTGCAGAAATTTCAGGCTCAGAAGTTTAATACAGCGTTTTAAAGTTCCCTTCCCAGGTTGAAAGGATCATATTTTCTCATTTATGGCCAGTGTTTTACAAGGGATCAAAACCTCCAAATTGAGCAGATAAAGATCTTACCTGAAGATATATAAAAGGCTTTGTACTAAAGGAACAACTTTAAGGCTATTTTAACTCAAACAAATGAAAAGTCTAAAAGTGTAAATATGTAAAAGTAGCTCAGTTATTTCTGAATCTTTGAACTTTTAATGTGACTACCTAAGAAATTGTTTAAACATATTTATTTATGGAGCAGTCTTCTCTAAAATATAGAAAAACTGAGCTATAACTATAATTTGTTCTCCCTTACTTTTAAAATTCTTTTCATTTTCCTAAAGATATCCCAGAAAAATATTTGTGGCCAACATTCTGTGGTAGGTTTAATTCATCTTTTTATAACTAATAAAATGAATAAAATAAAACCTACTTGTCCATCCCTGAGGAATGTTCTTCTGTTCAGCCCCACAATGTTCCTTCTCCTCAAAACTTTTTCTGTGGAGGAAAACAAAAACTTTAAATTAAACTCACCATTTTTAGCATTTAGGCCTGCATCCCTCTCTCTTTTTTTCTTTAAATATGGTGTTAAAATTTATATAGGACCAGACTTGTAGTGCTGACACCACATTTTCCTTTTTATTTGCAGGTTTTGGAAAGGGAAAGTCCCATTTTTAGTCAGCTAGGAGCTTTGCAGGGCAGTTTCTGGATTGAAAATCAACACAGAAATAAGTAAATAAATCAAAACGCTGTCCAGATTTGAATTCCAGCTGTCAGGGGCGATGTTTTAGTACCACACCTGTGAAGATTTACAACATTTCCCTTTTTTTTAACCTCATTTCTCCCCGTTCAGCCCAGGTGAGTGAGCACAGAGCAGCAGGTGATGCTTTTTGCAGCACGAGGAACCGCACAGAAAAAAAAAGAAAAAACCCTGAAACCACAGGGAACAACTGCAGCACAAACCTGAACCGAGGCAGGGGCAGGAAAACCACTGGAAAAATGAGAATTTGCAACTGCAAGGAGGAATAAAGAGGGATAAATAAAAAAATGCAGGTAACACATTGACAGGGTTTGAGAGTTCTAATGAGAGCGGTCACTGAAAATTGATTTTATTCTCAGTGGTTTTTTTGGTTGTGAATTCCAGCTGTTTGTTCCCTCAGCCTTTTGTGGAAGGAAATCATTATATTGGAGGAGAAGCTCAGTGCCTTTGCTTGGAAGGGTGGATTTTGTGTTGGAATCTAAAAATATAAAGAGCTCTCAGAATATTGGGCCTGTAGGCCAAAGCTTAAAATTAAATACAGGGTTTGATTTGAGAGCTTAGAAAAAGCTTCCCAATTTAGATATTAGGAAAAAAAATGTAGATTTGTGGTTTAAATAAAAGCACGTTAAGCTTGTTAGAGGAAAGTTTAGAGTTTAGAATTTAAGATATGGAAATAGTGATAAAGTTAATAAGAAGTTTTAAAGTGTAGTTTTGTAGGTTTGTGCATCATTAGATGATTGGTTAAATGGTGAGGCAAAACCTATAAAATATAATAACTGATTATTGGGTTAAAAACGAAAAATTTCGTTAAAAACGAAAATATTTATTGGTTAATAAATCCTTAAAAGGTCTTGTAACCAAAGGTCTTGTGATCTTCTGAACCATGAGGTAAAGTTGTGAGCTGAACTCACTCTCTCTGTGTAGAAAAAAAGAAAAAATGAACTCCAACATCTGAAGCTCAGAAAATCCCATCTCTGATTTATTGTATCCAGAAATTCCCCACAGCTCTGGACTGGGATGGGTTTGGCACCTCGGGGATGGTGACAAACCCAAAATTCTGGGGCTGCTGCAGGGTTTGAGAGGTGCCAGTGGGAGCTGGAGGCTGGAAAAGGCTCCGGGAGCTGCTGGATTCTGGTAAAAGCTAAAAAATGTGGAATAACACACATGGGAAAGGAAACCCAGCAAAGAGACAGCACCTGTGGGAGAAAGCATCTCCCTTGGCCTGAAAAATTGTGTTACATGGCCCCAAAATGCACTTTCCAGCTCTTGCTACCAGATAATCTTGGAGAAATATTAAAACTGCCTCAAACCTGAAAAAAAAAAAATGACTGAAAATCAGAAAGAACTGACAGAAACTCCCTCCCTTCATCCCCAGAGACTCAGGCTGGGGTTTCAGCAGCACACCCAACGCTGGCAGGTGGCTCACACACCACTCCCCCCAAACAGGAACAAAGATTTGCAGAATTCCAAAGAAATCACATTTTCCCTTCCCTGAGCACACCCCGGACCTGAGGGCTGGACACACCTCCTTCAGCAGAGGAGTCCCCCGGGTTCAAGAGCGTGAAAAATATCAATAAATGGGGCTGCTCAGCAGGAATAATGTCAATAAATTGGGTTGCTCAGCACGGCCCCGTGGCGGCTCACACTGCCAGGGTCAATAACAAAGATTTCCTCTAACAGGGCTGGGGTAGGGCAGGAGCACAGAGCCAGAGCACAGGATTCATTCCAACAGAGCAGCTCCAAATACAGAAGGGCTCTGTTTCCCCAAGTGAAGCAAAAGGAAAGCAGAAATATTAATTTAAAGATGTGAAAAACTCTGATCGTTGTTATTTCTTGGCTGGGCTCGACTCATTCTCTCAAAGCAGCACCAATTCCTTTTACCATCCACACAGAGCCTTACTCAGAAATCCACCTTTATGAACTTTTTGGGTTCTGCCCCAGAGAGCAGAATTGTTCCTCTGCCTGTCCAATAACCAGAGAACAAAGAGGGAAATGGGATTTTGCCAAGGCACAGCAATTCTGCCCCGCTGCTCTTTGCTGTTCCTCAGCTGGATGTCACTTCAGATTACCCAGCTCCTGCCCAAAGTGCAGCACAAGCCCAACAGACCAATTTCTGTCCTTTTCTCACAATTCCCCACGCACTGACACTGGATAAATGAGACAGGTAATGTTCTAATGTAGTGACAGAAATCAGAAAAAAATTAATCTTTCTTCTTCACTCTAGCAATCAAATCCCATCCTGAGCTGCAATAAACCTTTAGGGTAAATACTTGAAGACTGAAGGATGAGTCAAGGGTGTAAAATTTGGTTAAGTAATGAGTAAATAGGTGCATAAACTGCATATAAATGTTTGATGAATGAGCTGAAGTAGGGAAAAATGATGTAGGGTAACGTGAGGGAGCACAGCTTAAAGGGAAATATCTCCCTGACAGTGACATATTAGATTGTGAAATTAGATTGTAATATCAGATTGTCTCTCAAAGGAAGAAAGGAAAACATTATCATTTATATAACTTAAGATATGGATGGAGAAAATACCCCAAAAGCTGAAGGACAGAGCAAATATCCCAGGCTTTGAGGGGAAAATCTGGAAGATAAATGGTGGCAGAGTCCTGTCTCCAGTATCACAGTTTTCTTGCCATGGACAGCAAGATGATGCAAATAGGTGATCCATACATTTAAAATACATAATTAATGCAATAATCTATATATTCAAACCGTGTAAATAACTCTGTGCAGAGCAGAGGCTCCTCAAGCCAAGCTTATTGAGATTCCAAGTGCACCAGGCCTCGTTCTCCTCACAGGAACAAGAAAATTTCCAGGCCAATTTGCATTTCATAGCCAGGGGCATCATTTGCAGGTGACTGAACAATCAATTAAAACAGCTCGAGCAGGTTTCCCTGTACAGGTTTGGGGTGTTTTTTCACAGAACCAGGTCATTGCTGCTCAGTCACATGGTTTGGGGCATTTCAGACATTAATAACACCAAGCTCTCCCCAAGATTTCTGGTGCTGACGTTTGGATTTACATTTTTTTTTGCCCAAGCTGGTGGGGAGACTGAACCCACCCCTTCCTTCACCCCCAGGCATTGATCAGCCTCAGCAGGGTTATGGATCTGTGCTGCTGCAACTCCTCTGAACTTTACTAATTAAAATTTATAAATTCTCTGCAGACCAGGAAGCCATCACGAAAAACATCAGTGCTGACTCCATAGCCTTGACTCTGGATAAAATAAAAATCAAGTCTTTGAGGGGGGGAGAGAAAAAAAAAATGGAGTGCCCCAAAAAGGGGCAAAAAATCCCCAATTGTGGAAATATTCAGGGCCGGGTTGGATGGGGCTTGGAGCAGCCTGGGACAGTGGAAGGTGCCCATGGAGGAGGTGGAATGGGATGGGCTTTAATATTCCCTTCCAGCCCAAACCATTCCAGGATTCTGAGGCACTGATGGAATGGATTTGGAATTCTGAATGGATTTTGGGATAGCCCTGTTTACCTTGCACTGATTAAAAAGCAATCAGCTGTTGGTGCTCCTGCTTTTTATAAAATTTTTTACAATTTCTCTCAGTTTCATGTTTTGATCAAGTCCAGCCTCATTCCATGAACATTGCAGCCTTCAGAACTTTGTAATGCAGATACTCTGCTTTATTGATTTGAATTTAATAATTAAAGCCTTGTCCTTGTATTTGCAAAATATAAAATTTAAAGCCTCATTATTTAATGATGTCATCTATTGCTCTGGTAAAGCAATCAAGGCAATCGTTGGACACTCAGATATGTAAGGACGTGGCAAAAACTACTCCCTTTATACTTCACGAGGGAAAAAAAGCTGGAACTGAGAACATTTTTGCAAATCAAACATCTCAGTTAAAAATGTCACTCTGTATCAACTGATACATTTTATTCTGGATCTGACAAGTTTAAGTAAGATTTGTATGTCTGTTGAGTCATGTTTGAAACCCAAATCAATTTGGAAGCAGCAAAAAATCCAATTGCTGTCCTTTGCAGAATGTCAGAGTATCACCCCTCCTGCTACTGTGCTGCCAAAAAAAATAAGGGAGAAAAGGTAAAGAAATGGAAATTGTGAATGCTGCATAGATTTTTTTTTTTTTTTTTTTACATGACAGGATAAGTGAGAATGACTTCAAACCAAAAGAGAGCAGGATTAGGTAGGATATTGGGAAGAAATTGTGAGGGTGGGAGGGACTAGCACAAGGTGCCAAGGCCAGGCTGGACAGGGCTTGGAGCACCCTGGGCAGTGGGAGGGGTCCCTGCTCATGGCAGGAGGTGGTAATTTATTCAGATTATACACTATTAAAATGTATAATTAATGATTTTTAAAATTGCTACAGTTCCTATATTTGTGTCCCCACAACAGCCTCATGGGCTTCAACTGAGCACACGAGTCTAGGAGGAAAACGGGGCATGAAAAGGGGAAAAAAATCCATGAAACTCCTCAAAATTGGAGTAAATCTAAATGAGGGCTGAAAACCTGCATGCATTTCACAACCTCTGCTCACCAGAATGTGAACGAGTTCATCAGAAATGTGAAACCAGATGAAAGAAACCCTGGCAGGGGCTGGGAGGAGACCTTTAATATCCCTTCCAACCCAAACCATCCCACGGTGTGAATTTCTGAACAAACAGAGGGATTGTTTGGAGCCTTTCTCCAGACCCATTGATGAAGATTCCAGGTGCTGCTGCTTCCCTGTGTGTTGTGGAGTCTCCCTCAGGTGCCCAGCTCAGAGCAAACCTCACCTCTGCTCA
The DNA here is from genome assembly GCA_013397245.1 of Thryothorus ludovicianus. Taxonomy (NCBI): domain Eukaryota; kingdom Metazoa; phylum Chordata; class Aves; order Passeriformes; family Certhiidae; genus Thryothorus; species Thryothorus ludovicianus. The sequence goes on from VZTB01003715.1 coordinate 16,973, forward strand.
TTTCCTGAGCTCCACAAAGTGGGAATCCATCCAAGCTCTGAGGCGTCCAGGCAGCTCCACCTCAGCCTTCCCCGGGCTGCAGGAGGAAATCTCCAGAGGTGAAGTTGCTATAATTAATTTTCTGTGTGTGCACTTTACCCACACAGTCGATTTGTCACCGAAGGGGATAATTTACTCTGCTCTCCACAGACTTCTGAGCAGCCAAGTCAAAGGCTGGGGCTCTTGCAGAGTGTGCAGTGCTGATGAGAAGGCACAAAAAACAGCTCTGCTGCCAGCCCTGCCCTCACTCCCAGCCCTTCCTTCCAGCTGGGCGAGGAAAGAACTTTCCATCAAAGCCAGGAGGAAACTACACACAATTTGGAACCTTCATCTGACCTCTTGTTTCCAAAGGGTTGTGGCTCCGACCTCTGGGTCCTGGCAGCTCCCTTTGTTCCCGTCAGAAGTTTCCTTTCAGGCTCTGGCCACGCTCTCGCTGCAGCTCCCTCCTGCTCTGCTGGGACCCCAGCGGCTCCCTGACCTTCCCTTCAAACAAAACCACACCAAAGGGAAAGGATGAAACCAACTCAAGCACGAGGAGCGCTCGGAGCAGGCAGCAAACCTTTCCCAGTCCCAGCAGAACCCCCTCACCCCTCATTTTAACCCTCTCCCTGCAAGGAGCTTTCGTCCTTGCTGTGCCTTAGGGTAGACTGCATTCTATAGGTTTTATTAAATTTATTCTATAGAATAGATTTTTGTATCCTCAGGTGAACGAGCCCAGGCAAAACCGTGCTGGAGCAAAGAGAAAAGCAAAAATCCCACATCGGGGTCTGTTCAGAGCAGCTTTGGGTGTCTAAATAAGGAGGGAACTGACCTTGAAAAGGAAGATTTGCTGCAAGTGCTGCTGGAAAAAAAAAGATCAGGATGAGAAATTTCATCTCTATTCAGCTTTATTGCATCAGCAATGACAAATTTTTGAGCTGTTCCTTAAAAGACAAAGCTTGGAATAAAAAGAGGAAATTTAAGTGTCAGCTACAATATTAAAAGTGAGGTTATTTTTAACATGGAAGCAACTCAGAAAATACTGGAAAAATCAAAGTGCTATGAATAAAACTCTGGATACTAATATTTAAGCATAATAAGAGGGTTAGTGAGTCGTTGTGGGGATACAGACATTGGAGAGTCTCCTAAAATGAATCCATTTTAAGAGCACAGGCTTCTGGAGATGCTTAGAAATCACATTTTGCATCTCACTCCTCAATAATGTTCAAATGTGAGCACAATAACCCAGCTCCCAGTGCTGTGCTCTCCCTGCTGCTGCCTTTCCATTTTACAGCCCCAGTTAAGCACCATTTCTGGGAGCTGCATGGAGCTGGATGCCTCCTCTGCAGAGATTATTTTCACAGCAACATTCCACGTTTCTCATTTGCAACATCAGCCCGTTGCTAATGAGGGAACATAACCAAAAAATAGCACATTTGAAGGGGAATTTTAGTTTTCCATCTATTTGTTTGCTTTTAATTTCTCAGACGTTTGTCAGGAGAGAAGATTGCTGAGGGGGAACAGGCTTTTCCTGGCACACAGGGGGTTTGAATGGGGTTACTTTGAGTTCTGCAATTTTCACCCCATCCTTTGAATCTCCACAGCCATGATCTGATGTCACTCTGCTTTATTTTTACCTCATAAGTCTTGAATTTGAGGTGCTACCAAGCTTGGGTTGAGTGCCACCAGAAGAACAAACTTTGTCATCATGAGGAGCCCCAAGAAGGGTGAAAGGTCCTTTTAAACCAACAGGAGTCTTGTTTTGAACTAAAATTGGGATTTAAAACTAAATCTTACCCTTTTAGAGTTTTTATTGAAAAGTAAGAGACCATCCAGAGAGAAAAGGAGGCTCAGATTAACCAAATAAATTTCTCAGAAAGAGAAGTTCCTGAGGTTGTGGAGCATGTAAATATTCAGGGAAAGTTTCCCAAGCTCCTTGAACGCTGACCTTGGAAATTCCAGGGAACCATCTGCTCCTGGAATCTGTCTGATCTCGGGATCAGGGGATATGAATTTCCTGAGGGCTGGATTCTTGGGGGAAGCAGAGCCAGGCGAGCATGACCAACAATTTGCCAGCCTGGAAATCTCTGGAGTTATCAGCACAGATAGAGAGGGGAGGCTTTATGATGTGCAGGGCAGAGCTGATTGCAAAATCCACTTTAAATGGATGCTAAAACAGGGAGAGACGGGGCTTGGCTGGCACTCAAAATTTAAATAGAGCATAAAAAGCTGTTACTTTATTATTTCACGAGGAACTAAAGGAAAGTAATCAAGAATACTTGTATACAACTTATTGTAGTAAAAAAAAGAGAGGGGCTGTAATTCAGATTTTGGAATCCAGCAGCTTTATGAACTAAAGCAGCAATAAATCCAAAAATAACAAAATGAAATAGAATTTAGGAAGCTATTTAAGGACAATTTGAATTAAACAGTGTATTAGTGAGCATTTGAGTGAATCTATGTATTTTTATATCACTCCAGCTCTTGGTTGGGTATAAACAGCAGGATAAAATAGGAAAGTTAAACTCCTGGAAATCACAAGTACTGCAGTTTATAATGGCAATTTATAATTACAGTGTTCACTGCTCAAAGCTGAAATTGTGGCAGCTCTGTCTCTTTGAAACCTGTTTACTACAAGACACATTTCCTCAAGGTTTACTCTCAGTCTCCCATAAATAAATCCCACATGGGTGGCCCCAAGGACATGGAGTTTTCCCAGATGTTTTACATCCCTGCTTCTGGTTCAATTCCAAGAGAAATATTTTGTACACGAGTTATTATTTGTGATTTCACAGAAGGGCAGAGGGGTTCAATGAAAGGGCTCTCCTGGAGGAAGGCATAAGCTGGAATTTCAGGGTTCCTGGATCTTTAATCCCCACAAAGAGGTGGATGAGGAAATCTCCATGGAATTGGGGTGTTGATCAGACAGTAGAGAGGGAGGAGGGAAGGACAAAGCAAAGGGAAAGGGAATTTCAGCGAGCTCTGGACACCAGGACAGTTGGCTCTCCAAAGAAAGAGATCACAGAATTATGAAATTAAATTGAATTAAAGTGGGAAAAGACCTCCAAGATCAAGTCCAGCCTTTGACTGATCACCGCCTGCTCCTAAACCAGACTGAAAAATTGCAACCTCTTGAACATTTCCAGGGGTGGGGACTCCATCACTTCCCTGGGCAGCCTGCTCCAGAGCTTAACCACTCTTCCAATGCAAAAAAAATCTTCCTAATATCCAACATGAACATCCCCCGTGAGGACATTTCCCATTTTCCAGACACTGGTTTACTGGGAGAAGAGGCTGAGCCCCTCCTCACCACGACCTCCTTTCAGGCAGATCATTGCAGATGTTTTACAGAAAATAACATCTTTATAATTAGTGGAAAAAGATATGAAATTTACCTTAAGCATCAGGGTATTCCATGAGAATAAAAAGATTTCTCAGAGCTGTTACTGAACAGAAATTGCAAAATGCCTTTAAGTAAAAGCTGTGTGTGCATCTGACCTCAGGTGTCACTGTGGGACACACACGGACACTTTCTCTTGAGAAGGCTGAAAACTATTTATTAAAACATCTGACTCCATATTTACAGTATTTCCACACAAACCAGGGACTGGAGGAGAAGGCTGACACCTCTCCCATCCCCTTGGTCAAGACAACTGCCCATCAGTTGTTTCCACACCAGGAGAAAGTGTGGAAACAACCTCATCTTATCAAAAACAGACTCTGATAACAACACCCGTGTGAGAGAGAAAGAACTAAAACATGGAGTTAGAAAGTGCCTCAGAAAAACGTGAAGAATCAGGGCGACAACTTGGACCAGGAATGGCTGAGCAGCCATGGGAACTTTAGAAAAGCAGCACCTCAAGGCAAGGAGGGTGTCACCAGGCAGTGTTCCACTCCCAAATTTTACCTGGAAAGCTCTGCAGAGACGAGCAGGCAGGGAGGGAGGGATTAGGATGTCTTGCACCTCTGGCAGCGACTTCAGTCAGCGCAGGGAAGGTGTGAGACATCAAAGCAAACTGTCCCCTGCTGCTGGTGACATCTGTGCTTAGTGTCTGGAGGTGCCAGGGAGTGAGGGCTCCCAGCTGCAGCCTTTGTGAGAGACAACAAAGGGCCACAGAGGTGTTTCTCTGTAGCCTTGATGTACTTTGGGTTTTTGAAGCAAACACGAGTTTTAAATACAGCGCTGTGAATAGGCTGGGGAAGGGGGAGGCCTGCAAGAGACACTGAGAAATTCCTTTTGTGCTTTGATTTCTTCCTTCTCCCTCTCTCAGTGCTTCTTAACCTGTTCCAGCCTCCCAGAGCAGCCACATCCCCATGGCTCTGGTGGCTTCCCCCATCCATCATCAGCCTGAGGCAGCCCTGCTCCTTCCCAAAGGGACTCAGACGAAGGCTCCAGGCTGGATATTCCCACACCTTGAGTTCCTACAGCTCCCTTATCCAGCAGGATCAGTGCTGATCCCTCCCAGCACAGCCAGGACCTGTCTCTGTGGCTTTGACAGCTGCCAGCCCCGTGAGTGACACGGAAAGGAGCAAGCAGAATCGCCCAAAACGCTTCTCCACTTCTGGCTTTTACATCACATCGTGGAACTTGCTGGAGCCACGCTGACAGCTAATGTTTGTCACACACAACCAGAAAAAAAGAACCCTACAAAACCCACAGAGAAGCCAAGAGTTGTCAGATAAATTTCTCTCCCATTCCTCAGCCAGAGACTGTCACAGCAATTCAAGGGCCACCAGGAGCATCAGCCTGCTCTTTTCTCCAGCAATCTTATGTCTCATACCCAGATTTTGTCTAAAGATTAGAAGTAAAACTTAAAATTAAAATCTTGTCTAAAGATTTAGAAGTAAAACTTTACATGAAGCTTCCTCAAGTTGTTATTTTTACAAAAAGATTCTTCCCTGTGAGTGTTAAAGGTGTGACATTCTCAACTTTCAATCTGCAAGAAAATAGAAATGGGAGGAGGGGGTAAAAATGAAATAAGGAGAAGAAAAACTGAGGATGGATAACAGGAGAAACTTCTACTGCCTAAGAGACAGATACAATAAACTTTAAAATAACAAATTGGTCGAAACACCAGAAATAAACTGCAGAGAACAGCTCCTGCCCTGGCAGAGCAGCAGAGCAGCTTTTATCCATCTCCAGCTTCAGATTGCACCAACAGAAGGAGAAGAGAGTTTGGATATCAAAGGAAATTGCTTTAGGGAATTCAGGGTCACTGTTGGCTCTCTGTCCTCAGGGACGTGGTTATGGAATGAGGAACACCTCCTCGAGCTGCCATAATGGCAAAATGAAAGAGAAATTCCTGTTTGGGAGATAATATTTGTGAGAGAGGGGGAGACAATAACAGAAGAAAGTCAGATTTTCCCAGTTAGAAATGGCTCTGGTGTGACTGGGCCAGTAGGAACCTGGGGCAAACAAGAGATCTTTGTTTAAGGGTTAATTGTCACCTTTCAGCAGCTCAGGGCTCCCATCAGGGGGAAACCTAAAGAGGGATTTTTTGAGATGTGGCTTTATCCTCGTGCTGTCCCAGTGGCTTCAGAAAGGGAATTGAGGCTTCTTAAAAGAGAAGGATCCTCTCTAAGTGCCACATTTATCCATTTCTGTTGAAGGGCTGTCATTAGAATACAGGGATATTTATTTTATACAGCAAATCAAAACAAAGAGACTTCTAAGAGCTTACCTGGGGATAAAAAAGGATCTCGTTTTTTCTGGAGGGAAAAAGCAGAGTTAAAGTGCATCCTAAAATCTGCTGGTGTTGGAGAAATGCAGGAAATCACTGAGGTGATGTTCTGAGCATCTTTGAGGTGCTCTGTCTCAGAGTTAGTTTGTACTCCCTGGGGACAGATCTTAGGGAGGACACGAATTTTCCCAGATTTCCAATGAAGTCTGACAACACCTTTGCAACAACAGCCAGGCCTCCTTGCTGTGTCAGCATGTTTTTCCATGTCTGTGTTCCTGGGGAAACAGATCCTGAAGTGGCAGAACAGCAGGAACAACCTTTCCAAAGGAAAATGTTGCTTTCCCTCATAATGCCCCGATTTTAAGGAACAGAGCTCCCACAGAGGTGGTGCAGACAAACAGGAGCTTCACACGTGATTTCCCAAAGCCAGAACCCTCAGAGTTAAAGAACTCACCAGGGAGGAAATGTATTTTTGGCACTTTACAGATGGATCATTTAATTTAGAATATCCCCTTCTGAAACAGCACAGAGGTTTCTCCTAAGTGAAGTCACTTGGGTATCCAGGGAATTTCACATCAATAAAACAAGTCATGCCTCTCCTGCAACTTTTATGACTACAACCATCTCCTTTCCCCCTTCTCCTTTATTCCCTTCTGCTCCTCCAGCAACCTCAGCTCTGTAAATGCTTAAGGAAAAAGGAAAAATGAAGATTATTGAGTTCTGAGCTCCACAAACTGCTCCTCCTTCTGCTCCCCCAATATTCCTGCAGGTGGGATCTCACCCCTCTGAATATTCTTTGGATGAAATTTAAAGGTCAGTTGTGCCACTTTGCAGACCTTTAACCAAAAGAGGGCAGGGCTGGATGGGATATTGGGCAGGAATTGTTCCCTGGGAGGGTGGGGAGGGCTGGCACAGGGTGCCCAGAGCAGGCCAGGCCCAAGGCCAGGCTGGACATTGGGATTTGGAGCAGCCTGGGACAGTGGGAGGTGTCCCTGCCCATGGACAGGGATGGTTTTAATGTCCCTCCAACCCAGACCATTCCAGGGCCTTGCTGAGCCCCCTGGGCTGGGAGCAGCCTGTCCCAGATCCCATTCAAGCCCTTCAATCCCCTTTCCATCTCATTTTCCTCATCATTCCCCACTGGAATGCAGGTGAGGACACAAGTCAAGGAGCTCAGGTGTGGTCTGGGGGCTCCTGCCAAGAGCTGAGAGCAGCTCCAGGACCACAAACCCAGCCCACATCCCCAGCTGGGCAGGGTGACCCCAGAGGGACAGCAGAGCTGCTGAGAGCCCTTTGGGTGATTTATGGGGTTTAGACCACCCTGGGCAGATCCAGGATCCATTTTTAAGCTCAGAATCCAACACCTCCCGACACTGAATTTCCTGTTTTCCAAGGCCACAAGGATCAAATCCACAGCTCACCTTCCAGGTGCTCATCCTGTGACCCAGTCTGAGGAATTTTACACATCCCAAAGGCTGAAACCCACTGGCTTTTTCCATCCTGTTGCCTGTGAAGCTGAACTTCCCCATGAACACCATCCCAATGGACATCCCATATTTGAAGGCGATATACATTTATATAAATAGGGAAATATTAAAAGCAAATTTGTTCAGTAGGTTAAAATCCCACTCTTGGCAGTCAGAGGTAATCAGTTTGTCATTCCACAAACAGCCCTTGTGCCTGGAATAAAGCAGCTATTCCATTCCTGATTTTTCCCATATAAAATCCATTCTGGGATCACGCCTGAAGGCCCCTGGGACAAGTGATGGGATTCTTCCAAGCATTACACAGCATTTCAGGAAGCACCTCCAACTTACCTTCCCATTTTTGGTTCTTACATGTTTCATCAAAATCCTGATTTAGAGCGAAGCAGTGAACAACAGGGTTCTAACAAAAGAAAGTTTTCAAAAATAGGTGGTGAAAAACCACAAGTATGAGCTATAAACCACAGAAACTGTGAGATATTGATTGCATTTTAAAAATATGGAGCAATGAGGCAGTAATTTACAATTAAATACCACATTGGGCATGCTGTGTGTTCAGAATACAACTCAATAATATAATTCATTAATAACTCAATAATATAATAACCAATATTCCAGGGAAATTAATGTTAATATTTAGCCTGTTTATTAATGGCTAAAAATGAAGCTGCTATAAATTTGCACTGGGGTAGTCAGTGATGATGCATTGCTCTTATTATTTCCCATGTAAAAATTCTTTTTTTTGTGCATTGTACCTGAGGTTCCCAGAGGTACAGTTTTGTCCTCAAATGTATGGGTAGAAATTTCTGGCAAAATAAACCAAACTAAACAAATAACCAAGGAAAGCCACCAATCTCTGCAGTGTTCTGAATTCACACTCTGCACTGAGTATTATTTCCAGAGCTGTTCATCATTTCCACATGAACCAATTATTCAAAATAATTCTGCTCCTGCTCCCACCTCCCAGAGCCTCACTGGGGATGAAATTGGGGATGAAATTCCCAAGATAGTCCTCTGGAAAGCATTTTATTAAAGGGTTTAAATTTCTGCTCCTGTTTTATAACCTCACAACTGTCAAAAAGAGATTTTTACTCATGGCTGGAATCTGTCCAGGGCGGTTTTACCTCACTAATGGGAATCATTAAGGCTGGAAAAGCCCTCCAAGATCATCAAGTGAACCAGAACTGCCAAGGCCACCACTAACCCACGTCCCCAGGAGCCACATTTCCACAATTTTTAAATCCTTCCAGGCATGGGGATTCCATCCCTGCATTGGGCAGTTGTGTCAGGGCTGGAGAATTATTCCTGAAAAAAATTCCTGCAGGAATTTTTCCTGAAATTCAATGGAAACCTGTCCACGTGGGAATCTTTGCTTGCACAGCTTGTGGCAGCTGTGATATTGTTGGAACCCAGAATGCAGGGAATATTTCCCTGCACGTTTTAAAGGATCCAAACCCTCTGACAAATCCTGCTTTTAACCTCTGTCCATGGAAAGGCTTCCCAGGCTTTGGGATGAGACAGAATTTTCAGGAATGTCAATCAGATAATAGCACAGTCTGTGATTTATCCCAGGGTGAGAAATGGAGATTTTGGGGTTTGTTAGAATGGGACGGAGATGGAGACAAGGTGGAGGATCCTGGTGGTTTTTGGGCTTCTTCCTCCTNTCTTTAAGAGAGCCTTGATTCTGTGTGTTTGAGGCTCTTTGGTGCCTTTGTCCCTCAGGCCAGGCTGGTGTAAAGCCCGGAGTGCAGAAATTGTAGATAAATAAAGAATGAACAACCTGGAGAGTGAGAACAAGCCAGAGTCCAGCTCATTTTTTACTGAACAAGGATTTAAAAGACAAACCTCCCCTATCAGGGAGAGTCCTGTGGGAGTGAGAGAATTCGTGGAGTTTGGTGTGGAATCTGTGTTTGGGTGTGAGAGGAGTTGTTGAGTTTTGCAGCCATTTGCCAGCCCCGTTTCTCCGTGTGGATGTTTCAGATCCCAGCTCCTGCAGCTCTCCCTGCCCACTCCACACACACAGACTCACCCATCCCAGCTGAGGGCTGGGAAAAATCCCAGAAATATCCCAGTGGACTGCAACTGGGAGAAAATTCACACCCAAAAGACTTTTCTGACTTTGGAATAAAAATTATTTGAATTGTATAATTGCATTCTTATTAATACTGAAATTATCCCCAAGTCAAATAAAATTTTCCTAATCTGGCTTTTTGTCCTTTGGAGAGTCAAGGATATTCTGAGGGGGTAGGAAGGAATAATTTGGATTTAATTTTTCTACAATTGATGCTTCCATCTTTGAGAAATTATGAAATTCTCATGGTTTATTCTAATTTTCCCCTAAATTTTGGTGATGAATTGCCCTCTTAAGCTCCTGAAAGGTGCAGTGGGAGCTAAAAGCACAGGTGCAGAACTGAAGGAAATATTCTATGGCACTGCAAATTTCAAAACATCCTTTGTGTCCGTTTAATAAACAGGAATTTCAGGAAAACCTCTTCAAACCAGGCAGAGTGATCACCTCTCCTCCCATTCCAATCTTCCCAGATTAGGGACTGCCACACACAATTTTGAATTAAAAAAATAGAGCCTGAATTTTACACCCTGAGCACTTTGGAATAGAAAGGATCCAAGTGCTCATTCCCTGTTGAGTTTGCCCCAGATCACCTCGTGCCCTTCAGCTGAGATGTGTGGAAATCAGGGATGGGGCTGCCCTGCCACATTCCCTCCAGCTCCTGGGAATTAAAACCTTTCCTCCTGTGTAAGATCGTTGCTGTCTGGGTGAAAATAGGACGGCGGACGGAGACGAGAGATCTCTATAAGCTGAATCCTAAAACTTAAGTTTTATTACAAAAGGTAGGGGGTAAGCTAGGACCCAGCTTGGAGCTGCTCGCAGCAGCTCAGAGCTGGCCCAGGTGGGAGAGGACAAAAGGCAAGAGATGGGAGCAGATAAGATCAGGAGCAAGAGAGGTAAAAAGGAGTAAGAAGAAAAGTAAGAAAAGAGAGGGGTAAGAGCAAGAGAGGTAAGAGAGTAAAAAGCAAGAGAGGGGAAGAGAAGAGAGTTAAGTTCTGGTTACAATGCAATAAATCCTTTTCTATGTTGAATATTCTAAATTCCACTAACCAATCTCCTGTAACATACAAATTCTACAGTATTTGCATACAGCCAATAAGAATCCTTACATTACCATACCTATCACCAACTGGAGGGTCTTGCATATCTAAACTAGGGGATTACTCATCCCAGACATACCAGCTTTTCAAGTATTCATCAACTAGGGTTTTGGTATGTCGAAGGCCGCCTTCATTTCAATTCCGTTCACAGTTTCCACATTTTTAAAATCTTCCGTGAGGCAATCATATTTACAGGGCTTTCCTGTTCCATCCTTCCCTACACTCCTGCGTTGTTGGTTTCCATTTTGTGCAGCTGTGCATTTATTCCTTAGGCAGGAGCCGAAATGGAAGCTGAAAGCAGAATTTTTGGCCTCCAGAATAATTCATTCCATCAAAACATAAAACCCAACAAGGGCAATACCTGTATCACCAAATGAGGAGTTTTCCACAATGCGAGATTCTGGGTACAAAATGCTCAAAGTGGAGTAAATCCTAAATTGAATTCAGTACAGAGACATTAAGTTCAATAAAAGCTGCCAACAAGAGCACTTTTTCCATTATTATGTTGCATCCTGAAATTACATGAAATGAATAAATACAAGGATATCAAGAACTACAATTTAAAAGATAATATCAAGTGAAAGTCTGGCTTATTTTGCTTGATCCAGAATGAAATTGGAAGAGCTGATTGTAAAGATAAATGCAATTAATTATTTCAGCCACTAGGAATGAAACCCTTACCTTTGTTTCAATCCAAGCTTTTTCCTGCCCCAATCCTCTCCTCTCCCCTCCTGTCTTTTCTGCACAAGTCAAGATGAAAAAGTTTTCACAGATATCCAAATATTCCCAGAGCCAGGTCCTGTGGGACAGAGACCTCATGAACAGAACAAAGGAATAATATGGAACAAAGGAACACAAAATTTGGGGAAGGTTGGGATCGTGGCTGGGACAACACATGAAGGGAAGGGAAGGCTTCCAAGGAAATTTTTGCAGGTGTATGTGGGGGTCACAGAAACCTCAAAACATAAACCAAAAAACAGAAAAGGAAACCAAAGGCCTTGGTTTGAGACATGGCAGCTCTTGCTCTGTCACAGCACGACAATTTCTTACCTCTTTTTGAAGAAAAGGCTCCAAAGAAAGGAAAATACATGCAATAACTGCCCTGAAAAGAAAAATTTATTCATTTTAACACAAGTTTATCAGAGTTCCAAACCACTGGCCTCAGTCAGAGCACAAGCCCTGACCTCCCAGTGATTCCCCTGAGCTCACCCGTGGGTGCAGCAGCTTCACCTCCTGCCAGTGCCACCCCAGGGACTCCACGTCCACCCTCTCCTTCACCAAAAAGCTGCATTTGGTGTTTCTGCAGGCGCCTGGGCTCACCCACTCCTATTCTGTGGGAATTCTTTGAGGCAGAGTCTTTTTGGGAAAAGTTATAAAGTAGGTTTTAGGAGTCGAAGAAGAAGAGAAAACTTAGAGTTGTGTTGTAGATGCTGATTTCGAAAGTAAAAAGATATTTTAGAGTGTGAGTAAGGCACGAGTTCCTGCAGCAGAAATCCCCATTCCCCTTCAAATTCCAGTTCAAATTCTGCTTTCCTGGCCTCTGTTCAAATAAACCCCTTGGATTATTCCACTCACCCTTCCCACTCCATCCCTCGCTCCCTCCTGCACAGAGGGAAGCTGTTAGAACCCAATCTTTGCATTTTTATTGCCACAAACACTTTTCCCTTTGCTGAGTGTGTCAGTCCAGCACTGCCAGCCCCCTGCAGCTGGCAATATCCATCTTTTTCAATAAGGGCATGCAAGAATTTGTACAGGGCACGGCTCCTGGACAAATAACCAAGCACAGCTCCAAAGATAATGATGTTTTCCTCCTGCCATTTCTCACCTGGAGTGAAGGTGAGCATGTAAACCAGATGTTTTGGGGGGAAAAAAAAAAAGCAAATTCCTAAACTCATGACCCAGCAAAAGCCTCTTCTGGGAGCCTCAGGAGCTGGAGGAACATTCTGCATGATTTATAGCAGCAGGTACAGCACAACAAACAGAACATCAGACAACAAAACAAGGTCCTGCTCATTTAATATTATTATTATTTATTAATGCCTATCAAGACTCACAAGTGTTTCTCCATCTACTCAAAGTAATAACTCTAACTGCTCCTTTTTTTTGTTTTGTTGTTTGTTTTTTTTTTGATTCAGGCATGCTTTAAAATTCAATTTGGTTTTGGGAATGGAGGAAGGGAGAAGGCAAAGAGACAAACAGGCATTTTTAATGTGTCATTTATGCAAATACATCGGGCTGAGCAATAGATCAGCTGCTCCCAGACAATGCTGATCCTTGCAGAGGGGAAATGCTGGGAAATGCTCGTTTATCCCTCTCTCATCTGCAAGTCAGATCACAACATCAGCTGTTTAAAGCAGTTGGCATCTCCCCACCAAAGGAATGATCTCTGGTGTCCCTGAGCCCTGCTAAACACAGGATTTTCACATGGGAGTGTTCAGAGAACACATTTCAGTGCGAGGAGAAGCACTGCGTGTCAGAGGATTGGGGTGATCTCTTCCAGCGTGCCCTGGGATCAGAAGGGAAAGGATCAAAATCCTCTCAGTCCTGCCTTTCCCACAGAGGAAAACACCAAAGTCAGGGACAGCGAGTCCAACACGAGCCCTGGAGGCTCTGATTGCTGCTTGACCAATGATTTTTATCTCTTTTTTTTTTTTTTTTTCTGTCTCTTGTTTAGGCCACTTAGAGAATTTGATTCTGTTTTTTTCAGGAGCTTTGAAAGAATGGAAGCAATTTTCAGCAGTAATATTAAATTGAATTGGGGATTTGAAGAGGTCTTGATCATATGAGATTAAATATACATAAATAACTTTGTATTTGGAATCACTGGAGATCACCAGGTGGGAAATCAGTCTGGAGGTTGAAAGTTTGAAGGAATTGTGGTGGCCAGCATCCAATGTGTCCAGGAGAGTTCAAGGATTTACAGGTGCTAATGCAGAAGTTGGTCCTGAAGAATAACTCTCTATCATTGTCACCATTTGCCTCCAGAATTGTTTTTTTGAGGATTACACAAAGATGTGCAATCAGAAAGGGAGGTGGCCACAGAGGAAATCCGTGGAAATAACAACAAATTAAAATCACTAATAAATATTATTTGTACTTCTTAAGAAAAACAACTCCATCCCAGCAGCAGGCAGAACCCAATTAACAGAGAACCTGAGCTCAGAGAAGTTTATGAAGTAAAATAAAAGGTTCCAAGTGAGAAGCAGCTGTTACTTAATAAAAACCTGAGTCCTGCACGATGGAGGGAAGGCAAAGACTCCGTTGGTGGTGCCAGAGGACACCCAGAGGTTGTCACTGATTTCCTCCTCCAGGCCCATTACAGAAATTGCACCCCTCGGCAGAGCTTGTCCCCCCTGAGCTCCACTGGCAGCTGAAGGGGATTCTGAGAGGTTTAATAAAGCCTGATCTAATTCTCCTGATGTGTTCTGATCCTCACCAAGGTCCAATTCTTGCCTGGAACGCCAAACCCACCGAGGAGAAGTGACCTCAAAGTTGTGCAAACCAGGACAGGGATTTTTTTTTTAGCTCCATGAAATAACCAGAGAGCCAAATGTCAAAAGTGAGCCTTGATGGAAATGAGGGAGGAATCATTTTTACCCATAATTTTAATTCATTTAATTTTTTTTTGCCTGTAACCTAGCTGTATTCAAAGCATTCCTACTCTTTTAGGGCTTCAGGACAGTTCTGCCCACAGAAGACAAGAAATCCACCTTAAATTTCAAGAAACACGAGGCTACAGAGATTTATATCTCTTATTTTCTAGAATGATGTCTCAATTCCAGAAGAGACCCAGCCTCACACAGTTTAGCAAATATTCCAGAAATTCTGTCCCCCGTTCTCTGAATTTATCCAAATGGGACAGGGAACAGCTTCCCAATAATTAAACCACACCAAACTTTCATTTCTGTTTTCCACCCTTCAGAGCAGATGAAGCATTGCCTCACTCCTCTGGCTCCAGAAAAGGGATGATGAACTGAATCCAAACATCTTTTATCTGCTGACTCCTGGCAGCTGCAACAGCAAAGGTTATTTAGGATCATCTGACAGTACCAACGTGGGACAGTAAAATTCAGCCTCTTGTCAGGTGTGTTCCTTCACCGTGGGCAGGATGAATGACTGGCACGTGAAAGGGTCAAAACATTTCTTTTTGTGCAGGTAAATATTGGCCTTCACCCTTTAGGCTCCTCTCCCTCAGCCTGCCCCAGGTGTGAGTGACAAACCCTCAGAGTCCCTGCTCCCTGTCGTGTTTTGAGGAATACAATGAGCAATTGTATATAAAATCCACATTTTAAAGGAGCGTTTCAAGGACAGAGTGCACGGAACTGGAAAATCCAGAGGAGAGGTTTCTGCTTTCCTCTGCTTCTGCTGCCTTGTGCCTGCTGTATTTATAGCAATTTCCAAGAGTTTACAAAGCCAGAGAGCACAAAACCAAACCAACTGCAATCAGGGCATCAGTTTTCATCATTCCCAAGACCCCCTGGAAGCCCAGGCAGATCTGATCCTGAGCTCAGGAGCTTCACACTCTGCTAAAATAACCCAGGGAGTTGATTTAGCTGGGAGGAGACACCACAATGAAATTTCTGCCACAATTTTGCATCCCACCCGAAACAGGAGACGTCTCTGAACGGCAACTCAGAGATTCAGTGGAATAAATCAAATTAATCCCTTTGGAAAGGCAGCTCGAGAGCAAAGACTCTCAGGTTTTTTTTATGTCATGGATATCTTAGAGTTTGATGGGCAAGGGGCAGGTGAAACTCGACTTGGCATTATTTCATTGTTCATATTAAGTTTTCGAATCCTCCAAGGTGATAAAAGATTTAGATTTGCTCCATTACACAATGCAAACCCTCTGATTCACACTCAGAGCCCTCCAGGTGGAGTCACATTCCCAAGGGATCTGCTGGGATACGGAACAGTGTCCCCCAAATTTTTAATGCATTGATTCAAAGTCCTTGGAATTCAGTTGGCAAAAAATAGGAGACAGGAGGCCAAGGGAAACGTAATCATTGGCAGAGGTTTTAGTGTATAACCATTTCCTTTCCATTATTCTAAAAATTATTTTTGCCCCTGAATAATTTTATATAATCTGCCTCTTTTTGCACTGAAATTTTAAAAAAATCCCCTTCTTTTTGCTTCTAAATCTTACAAAATCTGCTCTTTTTTGTTCCTATTGTTTATCACTTCCCTTAACTCATTAACTTATTCTAAAATCAGGTGATCCTGAAAAAAAAAACAAAACCACCAAGAGGAAACTCCACGTGACAATTGAGTTTTTATATTTACGAAAAATACCAGGGGTGTGTAAAACGACCCAGAATTTCCCCAAAATTAAAGAATATTCACTCAACCCAGCCCAAATTACAACAAAATGATCTGAACAAGAGCTGTCACTGAGAAACAAATCATACCCAGGGTATGAAATGCAGCTTTCCCTGGTGCTGACAGATAAACTTTGGGGTTTGAAACACTTCTGGTCCACATTTATAAAGAGCACAGTGGCATTTTCCATATTTGCTTTACCAAGTCTCCAGGGAGGGTTTGGGATGAAGCACAAAAATCTTTGAGGGACTGAAAACAGCAGCTGAAGGCACCGTGAGATCCCAGCTTGCTGTGCCTTGAAAGAATTTTCCACTCCCAGTTTAAATCTGATTTCTTTCAAGGGCTGATCTCAAACAGCAACATCAACCCCAACCAATGCAAGAACTGGCTTTGGAAAAAGGCAATTTTTAAATGCAACGTGAGGAATTACAGCTCTGGATGAGCAGAAAATACTCAGACACCAGCCAGGATTTATTGATTGTTAATTCTGGAGGTCAGGTAAGCAGAACCACACAGAATTGTCCATGAGAGCTGGGAGGGAGCCTCCAGAAATCATGGAATCTCCTTTTCCATTATTGCCATCCCACCACAGGCTCAATCCCCACCCCTGGATTAACGGGAACAGCCCAAGAAATGTGATTTCTCTGCTTTCTCATCAAAATAAACATTAAAAAAAAGAGATAAATTGGATAAAAAATACCCACACGTGCATCAGATACAACCGTGTGACTTCATGGAGAAGCTTGATCCAACGGGGATCTCTCCCAAATTTTCCTCAAGGTTGAGCTGGAGAATTAAGATTAAATTCAGGATATTCTCCACTGGCGTTGGAGCAGCTGGAATGTCCATCCCTGGAATTGTTCAGGATGTGGCTCTTGGGTTTGGTGGTGAGCTGAGCCTAACATTGGGCTTGGGTTTAGAGCCTTTTTCCAACCTTTCATGAACTTTGTTCCAAAAAAACCTGGTGCAGTGGAAATCCCAGCTCAGGGTGTTGAGGCAGCTCCTGGAGGAGAAGGATGAGACCAGAAAATGAGGAGAAAGGAGCTCAGTGTGTGATTCCAAGGATATTTCTGTGATCCCAAGGATATTTCTGTGATCCCAAGGATATTTCTGTGATCCCAAGGACATTTCTGTGATCCCAAGGATATTTCCGTGATCCCAAGGACGTTTCCGTGATCCCAAGGACATTTCCGTGATCCCAAGGACATTTCCGTGATCCCAAGGACATTTCTGTGATCCCAAGGACATTTCTGTGATCCCAAGGATATTTCTGATGCTTCAGGGGTCAAGGGTGGGTTTTAGACACTGGGATTCCAAATCTGTGTCCAAGCTAAATCTGGGAAATCTCCCACAAGGAGATCCTTGAGTCAATTCTACTTTTGCTGAGTCTAAAATATGGAACACAACAAGTACAAGGAACTTCCCTTCTTTGTGCCACTAAAATCAATTTTTTAGTTGTTTTGGGTTTCAGCAGCTCCTCTCATGGATTCCCAAATTCCCAAATAATAATTGAGGTAATAATCTAATTTCAAGCCACTTAATCCTCTGTTTGTTTTTTCTAAGCAGCACTAAAATAGGCAAAAATCCTTGTTTGGTTTTGTACTCAGCACTGTCAAATCATTTTTTCCTTTCCAAATCCATTAACTCTTTGCTAACCTTAATAATTCCACCTGCTTTAACTTGGATTTTCCTATTATTTCATGCAATTCCTGTAGATCAAGCCAAAAAGTTTTCCTGTTCAGCCAAAAAAAATCTGAATTAATTTGTGAAATCTGCCTCTTATTATTTTTGCCCCTGAATAATTTTATTTAATCCGCCTCTTTTTGCTCTGAAATTTTACAAAATCTCCCTCTTTTTGCTCCTAAATCTTACCAAATCTGCTCTTTTTTGCTCCTATTGTTTAACTCATTAAAAATCCATTTCAGCCCAGTCACCCTGGACCAAAACTGGGGGCTGGGAAATCTTCACCAGGCAGAAAAATGATCCCTTCATCCCAAACTTGTTCTGTCTTTCAGCAGTTTGGGAATCAATAATGTTCTTTAAGCACCTCTGAAAGCTTGGCTGAATACAGCAAATAAATGAGGCAGAACAAAAAGAAAAACAGATTTTCAAGTGTTCCAAAGATGCTTTTGCTGCAGAAAAACCCTTTAAAAAAATGTGGGTTTTGTTTTTTATGATCAACCCAAATGGATTTTTGAGGAGGGTTTAATCACATATTAGTATTTTCTGTGTATAATTTGAAATAAATGGCTTTTAATACGAAAAATATGAAATATTGCTTGGATTTATTTTGTTGTGGTGACAATTTTCTTCTTTAATTCTTTTTTTATGTTTGTTTTTTGGGGTGTTTTTTTTAGGTATTCCAATATTTATTTTTTTTTAATCTCTTCTTCATTATCATCAATGAAAAAGACATTAATTACCTGTCCAGGTCAAGGTTTATTTGACTTAAATGTGGCTCAACCTCAGTTCCCTGTGGCTGACACCACATTCCTCATGGAAATTCCATGTTTCACCTGGCTTGAAAACTTGGAGCTGAAAATGAAAAAAAAATGCAGGGAAAAATATTGTACAAAGAATGGAATCCTGATCTGGTGAATGGAGCAGATTCTCTGCTCAGAATTAATAAATCTGTTATTAATTTTATTAATTCTAATAATTAATTAATAACTATAGTAGAAGAATAAGAAAATAAAATTGAAAAATAGGAAAGATTAGTAATAAAATTAAATGTGATAATGATAATAATATTTTTAAAAACAACAGCATTAGGTGCAAATAAAACCCAATTTTTAGAGTTTGATTTGTGTCACTCACCACATTAATCCCATTTTCTCTGGTCTCCTGTGGTACTTCCCAAGGTCAGACCTTCAAAACCTGTAGGAAAAAATTGGAACACTTTAAAACCAGCCCAAAACTCTCATTTAGGATGTAAGAGTCCCTATAATTTATTCAGCCATGGAAAGCACCCATAAAATAAACATGAAATGGAGGAGACAATTTTCCAGCTATTCCTCCATGGATTCTTGTGGCTTTTTGAACTTTCAGTGTTTTAAAAGAGGCATTTTTCCATCTCAGAGTGGCCAGAAGTTTGGATAAATCCTTTCTGCTTTCTCCTCCTTCTCCAGTTGCTTTAAGGCTGAGACTGAGCTTAATTATCCCTCGAAACATAGGTTGGAGTTTGGGGTGAAAATGTGAAATATCCTTTAAAAAACTTACATGCTGTGATTAGGAAGTACTTCTGAAAATAGGAATTTCACCTAGAATCTTTTCCTCTGAGCCAGCAGATGCTGAAAATCCTCGAGAGCAGAATTTGATGAAGAAAAGCAGCTTAATTAAAAAGCTGCCTTTGCAAAACAAGTATCACTTCCCAGGCCACGGATATTGCCAAAAACTTCCAGAGGTAAAATAAAAAACCAGGCTGGAGGCAAACAAAACTCTCTATATTTTCTTACTTAATACTTGTAAGATTTTTTTACCACATTCCTCACACAGAGGGCAAGTGAAATTACTTTCCAGAAGAGAGAATGGAGTTCACAGCACAATAAAATCAGATTTAAAAAAGCTAAACTGGCAACAGCAGCTGCAAAAAAAAAGAAAATTTAACACAGGTACAGACTCACAAATCCAAGCTGGACAGACAAGGGAAAGGTTTCCAGGAATATTTTTGGGGTAAGATCCAGCCCTGTAAATCTTGCTTTTATAGGATGAGTATTTATTGGGTGAGCCCAAACTTTCACCCATTCCCTGAAGATCAGAATGCACAGGGCTCGCACAGGGGTTGAGGTTAAATTCCCATCTGGGTTAAATTCCACCTGGATTGATGGATAATTTATTTTTTTTTTATGGGACAGCAGCAGCCAGGCTTCCCTGCTCTTGGAAAAGGAGGAGAGGAAGAGCTGTTGAGATAAAGCAAATTACAGGAGACAAAAATCCATCAATCAAGGCAGGCAGAGCCGAGCTGGGGACTGACAAACACGAGGGGTGCAGGTTACCACGACCTCAGCAGCAGAACACGCTAAAATATCCAGAAATCTGCTGTCTGGGGAATGTGACAAAGTTGGAGAAATTCGGAAATTGGGGGATAATCAGGAACGGCAAAGCCCCGTGCTGGAGGAGGTGCTGGTATCTGAGATTGGGGGGTTGCTGATAAAGTGGGAAATATCGCCATATCAGATTCAGCAGCAGAGGCCTCACAGGACAGCCCAGAGTTTTATCAGGAGTGGAATCAGAGCTCCACTGGGAAAGATCCAACACGGATCCAGGCCCGAGTAACTGGGAGGATACTGGGGATTACTGGGGAGCCATGCAGCAGGAGTCCATGTTGCAATTACACCTGAAGAAAACTTTCTCATCCTGCTGCACCACCCTCACTCCCCTCTGGGCAGGATTCCCCTGCATTCTCTTCCCTCAGGAAAATCCCCCAGGAGAGCTCTGTTGCTCTCTTGAGGGTCTCCCCTCACAGTCACAACCCCTGTTTGAAGATCACATCAACACTTGACACTTTTTGTGCAATCCCCACCATTTTTCAGTGCCATTCCCAACATCATGGGTGCCAAAATATGAATTTCTGCAGGTGAGGGAGATTAGGGTGCAGAGGAGCTGATTCCCAGCTCGTTTCCAGCTCCCTGCTCTGCTGCTCCAATTAGCAGACACGTCCACGCCTCATTTCAGCCTTCATGCTACACTTCTTCTTGAAGAGATCCTAAAGCATATGCTCAGCTGCACATTATGGATTGAAACCAGAGCTGGAGGCATTCCAAAACCCAGGCCTGACCGAGCTGTCTGGGGGAAAAGTCACTGCATGTGAGGCTACAAAGATAATTAAGTCGAGTGTCAGCTGGAGTAGCTACTCCCCCACGAGCTGAAGAGAGGACAGTGGCACCTCCCTGCAGCCAAGGAGAGAAAGAGAATCAACTCCAACAGGGGAAAATTGTCTCAGGAATTGCTGGGATTTGCAGTGGTGGTGTCAAAGGAAAGCACATCCCATAGATGTGGGGTTCAATCGTTCTGATTTACGGGAAGGGTTTTTCTTGGATTCCATTTATGTCTCTGTTTGATGCCAGATCTGTGTAAAACTTCCCAGACTGTTCCCATTTCACAAGCTGGGGTTTTTGGGGTGTCCTGTGCAGGGCCAGAACTTGGGCTGGATGATCCTTGTGGGGCCCTTCCCACTCAGGATGTTCTGTGGTTCTTACTAAGGCAGTAGCTACTCCTATGTGCAGCTTTACTCAGTGGATACTCACAGCAGCCACTATCAACTCGTTAATTAGGAATATTTCAGAGAATGAAAGTCAGGTGCTGCTTTCTATTGTCTTTCAAACATTCAGTTATTAATTCCCTCATTGCAGCCAACCATCAACAAACGCTCTGGGTTTTCTTTTTCTCTTTTGGATTATGATCCTCAAGCTTGTCCTATGAGGCCAATTAGCTGTTTGTAATTAACGACTTGTTGCTGCTTGTCAGAGCAGTGCCCCTTGTCCTGAGGGGAGCACCTGGGTGCTCCCAGGGCTCTGCAGACACTTCCCTGCTCGTTTTGATGCCTTTCAAAACCTGGCCTAGACACTGATACCATTTTCTGTCCTGGTAAAATTAGAATTCACGGTCCAGTTGTCAAAGGAAGAAATGGGAACCTGAGCAAAGGCCTGTCACTGTGGGAATTCCCTGGGACTGGCACAGATTACAAATGTTAATTAATGTTTTTTTTCTGAAGGGACTGTCATGAACCTTTTTCCTGTCAGCTGTGACAGAAAACCCTTTCCACTCCTGACAGGGCACTCACAGACTCCAGCTCCTTCCTTGGAGTCTTCAAGCTACGTCCTCAAAGAGAAATTATATATGAAATTTAAAAAAAGCAATTCAGTGTCTCTCCGTGAGAGATATTGGCAGGGAAACAGAATTCCTGTGACCAGTCCAATGGGATGTGTAAGAGGTCCAAGGACACTGCAATTATAAAGATGTGCTGATTCCTGCTAAAAGGGTCTGATCCCAACTGTCCAACTGATTCCAAAGTCCAGCTCAACTGCAGGAGCAGAGAACCCTCTTAAAAAACAACAGCCCTCTGAAAAAATTCAAAAGGGCTGCTTTAACCAGGGGTATTAAATATGAAGAGGAAAACTCACCCTTCACCCTGTGCATGGAACAGCTGAATTAACACACCTTCAATCCCTGCAGGGCCAGAATTCCAACAGCAGGGAATTCAGATGCATCCAAGGAAAAATTTGGGAGAAATGCAACAGGAAAGGACCTGCACACTCTGCACAAGTTAATGCTGCAAGTGGACAATACAAAATTCATGAGCAAAATTGGCAGAGAAGCCTTAAATCCACTGAAGACAAGAAGCAACAAAAATAACAAGATTCTGTCTTAACAAGATGCCCTTAAATAAAAGGATTTGTCATGGTAATAAAAAATATCAGCAAAAATAGATACAGCTTCAAACTGCAGCCAAAAGGAGCAATTCTTCCCCAGGAAAATGAGATCAAGGCAGGCTTGGAAGTAAAGACACACACAATGAGTCTAAATGGCAAAGAGAACAACAAAATGAAGGAAAACAAGGAGATTAACTCAGCAAAACAATAGGCAAGAAAATAAAACCAGATATAACAACTCTCTTGGGGAGAAGAGTATAAAATCCAAACAAAAGGAAGAGCCTGACAAAGTACAAACAAATGACAATGGATGGGAGAAAAATATAATTACAAAAAAAAGACTCAAAATGTTGAAATACTACAGATTTAAATAACCACGCAGTCAATATAATTCCAAGAGAAGATGTTATTTTGTAGAAATAAATACAACAGAGCGTGTCCCTGCCTAACAATAGAAAAGTTCTCCAGTTCCTGTGTCCTTCCCCAAACTTTCTGAGGAGATTTGAAGGCACAGCTTTATTTCCCAGACATCATCATCTGCTCTGGCTTCCCATCAATACCATTACTCACGAGGCTTTTGTGTTTTTCCCAGCATTTTGTGAGTCAGCCAAGACAGGCCAGGGATAATTGACAGGAGTCACTCAGAAGGAACATTCCAGACTCAGACGTTCTGTTCTACCCCTTGAAATGACATCAGAACAAGAGTGGATTCATATTTAAGAACAGGTCATTGCTTTTAACCTGGAACAACTGGGACAGTTGGTTTCCTGATGAGTTAAATCCACTCTCTATTGAAAGCAACAGGAAAAAAACCAGTGAGTAGCATTTTTTCTGTTGATTTCAAGCCTGTGAATCCCTTTCCAACACAGAAATCCCAATAGAAATGAGCTTTCTGTGCTGTATTAATTGTTGTGAAGAGCCAAACAAGAAGCTGAGTTCCAACATAAACTTTAAAAAAATTTTCCCCCTTGCCCTAACCAAAAATATGGCTCCTGAATTGGTGGATGTGTTTAGCATGTTTTGATAAGTTTTTTTTCCTCCTAAATGGGTATCATTTAAAGAAACTCACAGGGCACAGGTTTTGCTGACATCCAACAAATCTATCTCTTTAAAATTCATGAGCTTTTTTACTCCTCACTCACATTTCTCTTTCCCCCCTTTGCAAAAGACATAAAAAACCTACAGAAAACTCGAAAAGACATAAAAAACTTACAGAAAACGTTCAGCAGATCCATAGGAGCATCTCAGAACTCCCCATTCTTTCTGGTTATTGTTTGAGTGGGTTCTGTGTGCAGCAGATGCAGATTCCACGTGTGCAGTCCACTGGGATTGTCTCTGTTCTGTTACATGGTTAAAAATATATCAATTTTAAAAAGACCAACACTTCTGGAAGTGGTTTAGGCCATAAAAAGAAATGTGCACTTATCAGAACTAACATCAGGAAAGAGATAAGGAGGAGCTGGGTTATCTTTGGAGTGATAACAGCAATGGGAAAACAGTATCTGCTGAATTTCCAAACTGCATCAGGCATTCTCCATGCACTGGAAAAGCCTCAGGCACTTCTAAATATGCTGGGTTTGTTCTGTCCCATGTTGGTCTCAGAGGCTGAGCTAAAATTAGCTTTTTCTTGCCTTTTTTTTTTTTTCTTTTTTTTTTTTTTCAGTGTAGCTGTTCAGGATCTTTCTCAGATATGGTGAGGACAGGTTGGAAATATCTGGGTGTTTCAGGGTTCAGCAGATCCATAGGAGCATCTCCCAGGCCAGATAATTCTCTCCCTGCTCTCTTACAGGGGCAGGTCTTGGCAAACAGCCCTGGTTTAATGGTTATCTCTGCCATAACCTCAATTCTCTCCCTACTTACTTTAAAATTCCACAGAATCCATCCTAAGAGCCAAACTCCTCTTCATCAGCCCTGGTTTAATGATTATCACTGCAATAAACTCAGTTCTGCCCTCACCTATTTTGCAATTCCACAGAATCCATCCTAAAAGCCAAACTCCTCTTCATCAGCCCTGGTTTAATGGTTATCACTGCAATAAACTCAATTCTGCCCTCACCTATTTTGCAATTCCACAGAATCCATCCTAAGAGCCAAACCCCCCTTCATCAGCCCTGGTTTAATGATTATCTCTGCCATAACCTCAATTCTCTCCTCACCTACTTTGTAATTCCACAGAATCCATCCTAAGAGCCAAACCCTTCCTCAGCAGTAGCGATTTTGTTGATGGCACCCAGTTCCTTGCACTGCCCCAAGCTGCAGCTCCCAACGACAGCAATTCCAAGTATCTTCATTTCCAACCTCTTTTAAAGGTTGCCCAGCACAAGGAAATGAAAAATCCTGCTAGTTGACCTAATTGGGTGCTGCCAGGTTGTGCCTCTGCTCCACCTCCCATGACCCATTAAGCTTCAGGGCATCATTTCCAGTTAATTAATGGGTTCAATTAGAGTATTTTGAGCTGGGCCTCCTTTAACTGTGCTACAACCAAGCAAAACCCACTGACAGCCCCAGACAGACTTGGTGAAATTGTGGCCATCAATTTAATTTCCTCTCTAACCTCTTCTTGTTTATGGGGATCTGCTTCTCACCCTGGGATTTCCTTCCACAACAAAACTCACGCAGAACTGCTGAGTCAACACATTTCCTCCTTCCCAAAGCACCAATTCCTCATTAAACTAACGAAGCAAGGAAACAGCCAGCCAAAATCTGGAAATACAAACAGCAGAATAAATCCTAAAAGACTGTTTAAGAAAGTTGCATTGAAGATTTGATGCGTCTTAATTTTGATGACCACGAGGGCTAAGTTGCGGCCTACCTTAATTTAGTTATTGACAGCACTGAGACAACCTTGAAAAAAAAGACCTAACCAAAAATCAGCTCCTTAAGCAGAGTTTTTACTTCCAGAGTGTTTTTGGATACTCTTCTCTCTGAATGCACAGCCTTGATTTGTCTCCTTTCCCTGGTGCCCCTTTTCCTTCAACCCAAAGCTCTTGAGCCAGGCCTAAGAAAAGGCTCCAATTAAACCCTGAGGATGCTGTATCCAAACTCAATTCTTCAGGACAAAAAGGGGGCTGCCACATTCCAGGGACAACGCTCTCCAGCACCAGCTCCCGAGGGGAAATGACACATCAGGGAATCAGTGCAAGGAGAGGTGCTCACACTTTGCCATGGAAACAGGTGAGGAACACGTTCCAGAGGGAATTGTTTCACTGGAGAGGCTGTGGAGAGGTTTCAAGAGCAGCAGCCAGGTTGGGAAGCTGAAGGTGAGGAAAGTGGCATGTTTGGAATCAGTGCCATGCAGCAGGCAGGAGATGCCACCCCCCTGAGCAGCTCTTGTCTGAAGCACCCACAGATGCCCAGGCCACACCAGTGTTTGCAGAAATCGAAGAGTGAGTTCATTTAGTGAAAAAAAAACCCATGTGATGAGGAATGGTGACTCTGTGGAGCTGTCAACAGCCTCATCCCAGCAGGTTTTTCCCCTTGGCTTACCCCTGCCATCCCCACATGAGCTGCACAGGCAGAAAAGCCATCCCTGAGACCAGAAATGTGTTCAACAAACCTTCAGATGCTCCCAGTCCATCCCACCATGGCGTTATTCAGGGCTTTGAGGGGTTTGATCCCCGCATCCGCATCCATCCCCAGCTGGAGATGCTGGGCACTGCCATCAATCCCACTGCCTGATGTCCATGCACGCAACACCTGGAGAAGGGAATCAGTAGGAAAAAGCATCTCTGGAATAATTCAATCTGCATAAAACACCTTTCCTGCAACTGCACGACTCCCACTTGTGGTTAATTATGACATTTCCAGCAATTTCTTCATTGATTTGAAGGAGGGTGTCGTGCGTTTGGGGTTCTCAATCAATTCTTCTCTTGGTACATTTAACTGCTGCGAAGTTTTCCACAGCTATTTTGTTCTTCACAGCTCCTTGAAAAACACCTCAGCCTCCAATTTATTTCCAGTCATTAAAGCAAAATCTTTCGAATAGACAATATGATTTATAAAGTGGGAGAGATACTTTCATGCACTGCTTTATGAATTCTAAGCCTTCAATATTTGTTACAGCTCCTTATTCATTTGGTCTGAAAAGCCAGGAAAAAAAAAAGCTCACCACTGAATAAAGAGGAAAGCAATTCTCAGCTTCCAAACAATGAGCACATCAAATTAAAAAGTCATTTATTTCAGCGCCTCTCCTGCTGGTCCCTCACAATGGCACACAGTTGTGGAGCCTTCAGCTGGCACATGGATATTCTGTGGCTTTGAGGGAAAAACTGGAAGTGAGTGAATCTGGCAAAGCCCAGAGGAATCCACAAACTCTGGACTGGGACTGAAACTGCAAAGTTGGTGTTTTTCTTCCTAGGATCATAAATGGTTTGGGGTGGAAGAGATCTTAAAGATCCTTTTGGTCCAACACTCTGCCATAGGTAGGGACACCTTCCACCATCCCAGGCTGCTCCGAGCCCTGTCCAGCCTGGCCCTGGGCACTGCCAGGGATCCAGGGGCAGCCACAGCTGCTCTGGGCACCCTGTGCCAGGGCCTGCCCACCCTCACAGGGAAGAATTTCTTCCCAAAACTTCATCCCAACCTACTCTGTACCAATTTGAAGCCATTCCCCTCTTTCCCTGTCATTACCTGCTCTTGTCCAAAGTCTCTCTCCATTTTTCTTGTAGCTCCCTTCAGGCCACACTGGGGTCACCCCAAAGCTTCTCCTCTCCGGGCTGGACAATCCCAATTCTCCAGCCTTTCCTCAAACAGACCTGCTCCATCCCTCTGCTCATCCTGCTGCCTCCTCTGCACTCATCCCACGAGTCCATGGCTCTGGGGTCAAGGTATTCCAACAACTCCAAAAGGCTGAACCACTCTCACCTTCCCTGGGAAAGGCAGCACGGCTGCTTTGGTGCACAAATCCATCTCTTCCCACACCCAAACACCCCAACCACATCCAGATTTCTCCAGAGAGCTGGAACCACTCTCCCAGCTGGCCCAGACTGAAGCTCTTCATCCTCCCCTCCTCCTGGACAGGTGACCCTGCTGTTGTGTGAGCCTCGTGCCCAATCCAGGAGGATCTCTGCCATTTATCCTGGATTCTATTCCTGCCCTTTCCCAGATAACCCTCACTCATCCTTTTCATCCAGCCATGACTTTCCCAGTGTTTCCTCTCAGCTCTTTTAATCTAGTCTTTCCTGCTGGCTCTGCTTTCAGCCCTCATTTATCACCCAACCACATGGCAGCTCTACCTGATTTCTGGGAAGTATTTAAATGTTCTCTTTATTGTTTTAAAAATCTATTATGAACCTCTCGACTCCACTGCATTGTGCAAAGAAAAATAATTATAAAAATACCCTCTCTTTAATGCCAATAATTTGTCATCTACTGAGAATTTTTTTCTAGGTATAATAGTAGTTTAACTCATTAACTTTATGCTAAGTACAGCAATTTTGCTGCCTCCTACCCAAATATTTCTAATATTAATGATACAGCTTAGATAAAGTGATTTAAGTAGTTGTACATACAGTGTGCTTATGCAATGATAATTAATTACCTCCAAGACTGAGCTCCAATCTTTCACTTCCAATTATGCTTTCATATTTCTGATGATCACCCTGCAAGAGTTCTTCTTCAATTCCATAATCCAGTTTGACATTAAACCACCACTGACTGGGAGGGAGGAGGAAGGAGTCCTGTGCCTGTGATGCCTTTTGGGGCTGCCTAAAATCAGAAGCCAGACAGAGTTCAGGGAATAAAAAGCAGTTTTATTTATTGAAGGGCCCTCAGGGACATTTAGGGCAGACAAAGCCCCCCAGGGCTGCACCCAAAATGGGCCCTGGCTCAGGGGTTTCACACTTTGATAAGTTTGGCCCATTTGCATATTGGGGGTTAATCCTCCAATTACAGCTCCAGCTAATGAAGTCATTTACCCCAAGTTTCCCCCAGCTCCCTTTGGTTTCCATCTCTGGCCCTGAGGCAGTGAGGTGTCCCTGACTGCCAGGCCTGGAGAGGAATTGTTGTGTCTGCCCCAAATGGGGAAGCAGCAGCTCACACTGAAAATGGAGTTTGGAGTCAGACACTAAAGAGCTGCAGGATTACAAATACATAGAAATACAAAAGCTGAAATCCTGAGGCATCGCCTGGGAGCAGGAGGCAGTGGGGATGTGAGGTGGGAATAGGTGAGGAGGTGCCAGGAGGAAAAGCATCCGTGTGTTTGTGCAGCACCAACTGCTGCTGGCACAGAGGGAAATGAGGAGGCAGCTGCAGACAGCCCAGGGAAGGGGTTCCTGCTGCTGGAGGGGCAGCTCCAGGCTGGGAATCTCCTGTTCTCTGTCCCCACCCTGCCTGTGTCCCCCAGGAGCTGCAGCAGCAGCACCAGATGGGCTCTGCTCACCTGGGAGCACCTTCCTCCCTCTGCCTGCCCAGCTGGGACCTCCTGGCCTCCTACAGGGCCACTGGCCTGGCCTGAGCTCTGCCTCTGATGGCTCAAATTTTATCTTTCATATTTCCATACTCTGCCCTGCATTGAGGTGTGACTCTGAACTCCACACAAAGTGTCAGCCAGTTCTGCTCACAGCTCAGGGACACAGAACAATCCAGAGCCAAGGGCACAGAACAATCCTTTGGCAGCCCCAGAACCAAGGGCAGCGCTGCAGCCTCAGCCCCAAAAGTGCAAAGAGCAGCGAATTGAGGAGAGCAGCCTGGGAGGGTGGGACTGCAGAACCTGGGGCTGGGATGGGACAATGAACCCAATGTGGGAATGGAGCAAAACTGATAAAAGGGTGAAAACTCCTGAGCTGGGGCCATCCTGGGTGAGCCAGGGCCAGGCTCTTGCACTGCCCAAGGTGAATCCTTTGGAGCCTTTTAATAAATCCCTGCTTTATTCCTCTAACTCTGTTCCAGCAGCCTCTCCAGGCATTTCTCCCTTCCCAGCTCCTCCGAGTGTGGAGCTGGGAGAGCCCCAGCAGAGCTCTGTCCCTCCTGGGGATGTTGAGTACAACACAAACTTTCTCCAGTTTGAAAATTCAGGCCTTTAAGGTTTTGGCTCCATGGGGTAATATCTATCAAATTCTACATTATAACCCATCCCTGGAAGTGTCCAAATCCAGGCTGGAGCAACCTGGGACAGTGAAATGGGATGGGTTTTAAAATCCCTCCCAACCCAAACCATTCTAATTAGGAAAAATAAAAAATGAGGCTTGCTTGTGGTGTGATCCAAGCACAGCTGGACCCAGGACACTCCCCTTTGTATCCACTAAAAACTGGGCAGGAACTTCTGCAGCTTTTAATTCTTTACTGAAATTGTGGGAGCCTCCCTTGCAAAGATGAGTCTGGAGCTGTTTGCTCACCTGAGGAAGATGTTCAGGACACCAAGAGAAGAACCTGGACATGATCAGATTTATCCCAGTCAGGAAAAGCTGCTTTGATCCTTTATGATCCTTAAAATCTTTATGGCTGTGAGACTCATAGCCACAGGGAAAAGTCTCCTAAATCCTTGACAGCTCTTTCTCCTAAAAAAAAAAAAAAAAAGACATTTTAAAGGTTGTATTAATACATTGTGCTTAAATTCCCTGGAACTTTTATAAACACAAAATGAAAACTTTCAGCAGAAAATCACCACAGACTAGAGCTCCAAGCAGTGCCATCTCCAATAACTCTCCCACATATATTCCAACAATTGAAACAAACCCAGGACAACTGCACGATATTCAGAAGTTATTCCAGACTTGACTCAGTGGATTCTTTTTAAAACAAGTCCATTTTGCATATGAATTAGAATTTTAAAAGCTCTAATAACTGCAGATGATGAGCACTAATCTTGGTCCTCAGCATCCGTGGAAGTCTTTCCCTCCTGCCTGAGCACCACATGTTCAGAATATATCCAATTTTTCCATCTTTTATTTGCATAGGTGGGGATTATTCCGTTTATTCAAGCCAATTATCTCAGCTTGATTCATCATCATGATGCTCCAAAATAAAAGCAATCATGCTAGATTGGAGCAATTAAAAGGGTATTTTTATTTTTGGAGAAAAAAATTACCTGTTGAACTGGGAACTTTTCTCCAAACAACATCAGGGTACTTGTTGAACTTGTGTGAAACATTTTCTCCTCTCCCTGAAGCTCAAATGCAGAGCTCTGAGCTTCCCTTTGGCTAAATATCTGTAAAAATAAAGCTCTGGTTTGTAGATTGAGGTAAAATAAAATTTTATTGGCCCATTTTAATCTCTAAAAATCTGCAAAAATCTCCCTGTTTTGCAGGAGCACAAAGCAGAGCTCACACACAGCACTGCAGGAATCAGGGCTGGGGACCCAGAAACCACTCCACAAACCAAGGAAAAGCTTTCACTCCATGAGGGTTTTCAGCCATGCACTTCCATCTGCTAATTAAATATCATTTAATTGACATTCCCAGCTTCTCTGGGCAACCTGTCCCACTGTTGGAGCATCATCTTCCTAACGTTCAGTCTGCCCCACTTCTCTTTAAAATCCTTGTCCACATCAAAAATTCTTTTTGCAAGCATCTTTAATGCACTGGAAGGATTCAAATATTGCAGAAATAATAAAAAAATTTAACTGATTACTGCCAATCCCTCATCAGAGTATACAGAAATAATGATAAAGGAATCACAGAAATTAGGGATAGCAAGTTTTAGAGTTCACAGTCGTTGCAACTCACCTCATCTTCATTCTCAGGGATGGGGAAGGGATTTTGTGGATATAAAACCATTTATTGATCTAACCCAGCTGCCTGACCAGCAGCTAAATCCTGCTGAGGGCATTCTCCAAACCCTTTTTAAACACCAGCAGGTCAGGGGTATCCATCACCTTTCTGGGAAGCCTGATCTGGGAATTTTCCACCCTCTCAGTAAAGAAATGCTTCCTGATGCCCATTATAAACCTCCCAGAAGATTCTGAGCCATTCCCACTGGCCTGTCCCTGGATCCCAGGGGGAAAAGTCAGTTTAGGTGCTTTTGTACACATAAAAACCCACAAATGTGTCAGAGGCTCTGCATTCCCCACCAAAAAACCTTTGCCAGTGCAGAAGTCAGAGAGAGGGTCGGAAACCTCGAGGCTGTAAACAGAATAAGAAAATTCATTGCTTCAAGTTCCCCTTTGATTTCCAGGGGAAGCAATTTGTGGAGGCAGTGGGCAGAAGGAAATGCAGAGAGGAGCGAGCCCGAGCTGCAACAGGAGCCTCTGACTACAGAGCAGCACAAAAATCCAGCAAATCTGACAAATTCCCTGCGTGGCAAGCACATTTCTGGGGCCGACAATGGGCTTCAGACAGGAATTGATGTTCTGCTGACAAGGAAACGAGGCTGTGGTTGAACCACACGGCAGCTGCATCATCTGGAGATACCTGAAACATTCAGATATCGGATTTTTTTATAAGCGTCGCTCTGCCTTTGATCGTGGCAGAATCCGAAACTCATTATCCTCCCCACAAGTGATGCACCCTGCTCGTTTCTTCTTTCAAAGCCCTGTGTTCTGCCAGAGCTGGGAGGACTTTTAGAACAGGATGAAAGCCCAGATTTTTCAGGTTGTGGGATGCTCTGCCTGGAATGTGGTGAAGCAGCTCCAGCTGATGCTTTGGAGGTGACCTGGAGCAGATTCCAGCCAGGGCAGGAGGATAAAGCAGGGATTTATTCCAAGGCCTCCCTGGACACACCTGGGCAGTGCCAGAGCCCGGCTGGGCCACACCCAGGGTGACCCAAAATGGTCCCAGAATGGGCTCCAAGGCACCAGGGCTCACACTTGGATCAGTTCTGCTCCAGCAGCACATTGCAGTTCATTGGCCAATTCCAGCTCCAGCTCATGCAGCTCCATCCTCCTTGCTTTTCCTTCTCCCTTCTCCCTTGGTTTTGTTCCTGCCCTGAAAGTTGTCCTTGGTGCCGAGCTGGAGCAGGAATTGTTTTGTGTCCCTGCTCTGTGCACAGAGCTCAGGAGCGCTGAATGTGAAACCCAGAACTGCCCCCCAAAACAGCCCAGAATCAGAAAACATAAAAGCAAAGACTTAAGGTGTCACAACAATGTTGTATTTTCCAGCCTATAGGGGCAGACTGAGAGGGGCTGGGTTTTGGGTGGAATTATCCTAAAACCCTTCTGGAGTCCCAACCTCAAATCCTCATCCTGCCAACGAGGTCAAAATTCAGCAGAGAAGCTGCAAACCTGCTCTGGAGGAATTTCCCTGACAGCCAAACCCTTCAAACCACAAACCCTTCCACAGGGTGGGATCTTTTCCTCCTTCATGTTCCTCCTTGGGAAATTGGAGATTCCTCCCTTGGGTTTGGGGGATGCTCATCAAGGGTATCCTTCGAGGCACAGTCCTTAATCTGGGTCAGTTCCATCAATCCCTAATAATTGTTTCTTTTTGCTAACTTTGATATAATTGCTTTGATATTGTGCACTATCTTAGCTCATAATAGTAATTTTAGTTTTTATACCCTTTCCATCACCTCTAATAATTGTTTCTTTTTGCTAAGCAATATCATTGCTTTAATATTATTAACTGTAATTAACATTGCTTTATTATTTTTAACTATAGCAATATAATTGCTTTAATATTATTAATAACTATAATTAATAACATTGCTTTAACATTATTATTTTGAACTAAAGCAATATCATTAATATTAATTTGCTATAGTGCAATATCTTATATTATTATCTTATAATAATAATTTTAGCATTTACACCCTATAAATGATTCTGGCTGAGTCCTTTTAGTCTAATTATTTATCAGGATAAATAATTCTGTCTCCTCTCTCCAAGAAGGAGTTTAGAAAACCACTTCTGGTTTGTATCTCACCATCGCCCTTCACCAGAATTTGAAGAATTTCCCAACACAAACCAAACAATAAAAAAACCAACAAAACAAAACCAACCCACCTTTTCTTCCCTGAGGATTTGACATGGGAATCAATTTATAACGTCTTTAATTGTTATTTGTACTCTTTGTTCAGCCTCAGAGTCCAGAGTGCTCCAAGGAGGAACAAATCCAGGGGAATCAATGCCCTGGATGTGCTCCTTAAGCAGCAGCTCAGGCAGAACCCTCCAGAGGAAAATTTGGATTTTGGTTCTTGCCAGTGTCAGGGGAGGGAAAACATCTGAAAATCCCTCAAGAATTTCAGTTCCAGGGTCTAACTCGGCCACTTTTTGCTGTAGCAGCTCAGGGGGGGTTGAATTTGCCTTTTCTCTGCTCTGGAAAAGAAGTGGCAATGTCCTGAAAATGAGGAATTTCCCCTCTAAGGGGCCCTGATCACCCCAGGATAAACACAGAGAAACAGAATCCCTCATTTGGGGGCCCTGGGGTTTTTCCTTCACCTCCCTCAGGCTGAGCAAGGAAAAAAAAAAAAAATTAAAAAATTAAAAATTTTAAATTAAGATTTCATGGATTCCCCTCTCCCCCACCTTCCCTTGGTTGTTCTTTAACCAAGTTCCTTTGTTATTTTTTGCTGCCAAGTTCAATTTTTGATTGGAGTCCAAGCAAACATGAAAGGGTTCCAGGTTCCAGATCCACCAGGAAAGGGAAGAGCAGGAACATCCCAGGGCTGGATCCACACGGACACCCTCAGGTTTGGATTATTGGGGCAGGAGCTGCAAATTAACACAAATTAACACAAATTACACACAATCATCACAAGCAAAATACCCATTTTTTTCCCTCCCTCTCAAAATGTATATATACTTTAATATTCACTTTTTTTTTCTGACAGGTGCCTGAAATAATATCACCAAAATAATGTGAAAAAGAGAAATGCATTCCAAAAATCTTACAGCAATGAAAAGTGTCTGAAAACACCTTAAAATTCCCCTCACAGTTTTGTTATTTTTGCTTTTACAGTGATTAATTTAATTTTCATTTTATTTTTATAGCCTTTCTGCATTTTACTTTTAGCTGTCATTTATATCAGGTTTCATAATTTTTATTTAAGCATCGAATAAATGTATTTTTATATTTATATGGTGACAGAGTATATTTGAATATCTATTTAAATATTAAATAGATATTTAAATATAGTTATATTTATTAGTGACAGAGTTAATAATAAAAAAATAAGTTTAAAAGTTTAAATAAGGTTCCAGAAATCACTCGTTTGGGACTTTAGCAAAGGAAGGGAAAACTTCCCAATTTTTCAGTGGCTTCAAAGATGGTTTGCAATAATTATTGATTGCATTAATTGATTATTTATTGATCAGTTCCTTATGAACCAGTGGCTCTTTAACCAATATCCCTTCTCCAATAATTCCAAATCATGGGAAATTTCCTGAATCACAGAAATTTTCTCAGGAAATTTACCTGCCCTCTGCCTTTCCACCCCCTGTTCCAGGAAAATTCCATCTCAAATCCTCCTTTTAATTGCCTGGATCTCATTTGAAATCAATCCCTTCGCTTTCCCCTTCCGTGTTTCTAATATTGTTGCAGAAGGATCAGGACAATTTCAAATAATTATCTTTTAATTAAGGCTGATTTTCAGTGGAAGTCAGGCACAGCCTCTTAACTTCCACATCAATCCCCAAATGAGTTCCCTGGGATTATCTGGATCCTAAAAAGCAGCAAGAATGGGACATTGGTGTCACCTCTGGTGGGTTTTTTACCAAAAGAGTGAAGAACTCATTTCTGAGTCACACAAATGAGGGAAATCAGCACAGAAGCAAAAAACCACCCCAAATCTAGAATTCACCACAGTCTGAAACAGCTGTTTTAAATATATTCCATCCTTTTTGGTGGGAAATAACAGCATTTTACAGGATGTGTGTGTTCTATCCCAGCTGGGCTGAGGGAATCCTCTCTCCATGGAGCTGTTAAATCCACCTGGGGCAGTTTCTTTTTCTCTCTCCCACACCCATCCTCCCTCCAGGCACAGATCTTCTGCTCAGGGGCCACTGTCACGGAGAAAATTCCAGCATCCTCCCTGGGAGCTGCTGCAGCCAGGCCAGGAGCCAAGCATTCCTACCTGGATCCANAGTCTGTTGCAGATCTCCTGATAATAGATGATCAATAAATTCCTTCCCTGGGGCTTTAGGGTCTTCCTCATCCAAACAGGATCATCCAAGAATGAGAAAAATTTCCTGATTATCTTTTTTACCACTCTGAGACAGCCACAGAAGCTCCTCACATCACACCACTATTCTCAACTTTTTGCCAATAGCAGAAATAAAAGAAATCTCATGAATACAATGAAGTCTCTCCACACAGCATTCCCTTCAATATTTGCAAAAAGCCAACTTTGGCTCAGCTGGGATCCTGACTCTGACACTGGGTTGGTTTTCTGTATTACTGCATTTTTATTTTAATTTTTCCAATAAAGACCTGTTATTCCTATTCCCATATCTTTGCCTGAGAGCCCCTTAATTTCAAAGTTATAAAAATTCAGAGGGAGAGGGTTTCCATTCTCCACTCCAAGGGAGGCTCCTGCCTTCCTGACCCATCCTTCAAACCAAGACACAAGCCAAATGAAATTTCCTGTGGAACGATGCTGGGATCACTGAACCTTCAGCTCCACCACGTTTATCAGATCTGGCTCCTTTTCCAGGATGAAACCCAAAAGATCTCAGCTCAGGAGCCTGGACAGGGAGATCATTTTGCTTCACCTCCAGAAACACTTGAAATTCTTCTGAAACTCTTCCTGCAGCCCTTGCCAATGAAGGAAATGAGCCAAAAATCAAAGTTTTTGGCTTCTAATACAAAATTCAAACATTTCTATCAGCTATAATTCTCTTTTCCCTCATCCCGCCCTCCAAACCTTCAAACACCCAACACATTTGTGGAAATTTAAATTAGGATTTCCCTTTTAGCTCATCCTTGATGCAACAAGCCAAGTTACACCTTCCAATTTGCAGAAAATGTAGGGTTAATTATCCTAAATTAGAGAGAAATTTCTGTTACAATGTTCCTTTCAACTCATCTTTGATTTAACAAGATAAGTTCCGTTTCCAATTTATGGAGAAGTTGCCTTTAATTATCTTAAATTAGAGACAAGTTCCTTTACCATCCCATATTTCATCCCGTGGTTTTTGTGGTTGGAATGAGGGATTTATTTCCATACTTCAGCTTAAAAGAGAGATGTTATGAACCACGGGCTCGGAATCAGTGTCAAAATGTTTCAGCTATTTTTATGCTAAACATCATCTCTATGGAAACACCACAGTTAAATTTAATGTGAATTTTCAGGGATTTTTCTTGCAGTACAGAATAGCAGTAGAGTCCAGGCTGGGTTTAATGGGAAAAATAAATAGGATTTGAGGTGTCTGCACTGACTTGGAAAATATTTAACCAAAATAATTTTTATCTCTGTGATTTTAACCACACCCAGACAAGTCACTCCCATCACACCAGTAAAAATTATGGCAAAATGGACAAAACACACTGAAATTGCCTTAAAATTAAAACATCACCCAGGTCCAGCTTTGTCCAGAAAAAATCTGATTTTTTTTTTTTGTCTTGTTTTTACAGAACAATTTGAATTTCAAGGCTTCGTTCCTATGGAGCCCAGGGGAAACTGGTGAGCGCAGCATCTCTGGCTCATCCTGAGGGAATTTCTATTTTTCCAAGAAAATCAGAATCTTCCCTCCCCTGATTGGATCACTGGGAATATTCTGCAGGGCCAGTCAGCACCTCTGAGCTGAGAGCAAATCAAATCAGGGAGCTCAGGATTAGGGGAGATCTGCCCAGTTTTTTGCTGCCAGGATGAAAATTCCAGCAGTGACAGCAAAAGTGTGGCAGGTTGCCAAATTATCCACAATGTGGGTTCTGGGGAATGGAATAAAGTAAAATAAAGTGAAAATTTAAAATTAAAATAAGAACAAATAAAATTTAAAGAATAAATAAAAAGAGTAATAAAATAAAAATAAGTAAAAACTAAAAAATAAAACCTAAAAAAATTAAAAATAATATCTTCAAATGAAATTTTAAAATTAAAAATAAAATAAAGTCGAGTAAAATAAAGTAGAGAAGAATAAAATAAGGGCATTTCAATGTGTTTTTGTGCATTTTGTCCCAATTTTTATGTGATGGGTGTGGCTTGTCTGGGTGTGGTTCACTAAATAACCACATAAAAGGGATAAAAAAATGTTAAAATGGTTAGATAAAAGATTAAAATGGAGATAAAAATGGTTAAGATATTTTCTAAGTTGGTGCAGACACCTAAAATCTTATTTTTTCCCGTTAATCCCCCAGGATGAGAGAACATTTGGAACACCTGGAAACCCTTCTGGATCCAGGCAGAAATTACAGTCGTGCAGGAAAATCTTCATGAATTGAGGCAAAGAGACCTCGGAGCCCATTCCAGGACCTAAAGGGACCCAGGAGAGCTGGAGAAGGATTTGGGACAAAAGGACAGAGGGACAGGACACAAGGAATGTGTCAAGGGGAGAGAATTCCTTCAAATTCAGAATTCCCCACATTTGCTGCTGTTATTAAAAAAAAAAAANATTTCAAGGCTTCGTTCCTATGGAGCCCAGGGGAAACTGGTGAGCGCAGCATCTCTGGCTCATCCTGAGGGAATTTCTATTTTTCCAAGAAAATCAGAATCTTCCCTCCCCTGATTGGATCACTGGGAATATTCTGCAGGGCCAGTCAGCACCTCTGAGCTGAGAGCAAATCAAATCAGGGAGCTCAGGATTAGGGGAGATCTGCCCAGTTTTTTGCTGCCAGGATGAAAATTCCAGCAGTGACAGCAAAAGTGTGGCAGGTTGCCAAATTATCCACAATGTGGGTTCTGGGGAATGGAATAAAGTAAAATAAAGTGAAAATTTAAAATTAAAATAAGAACAAATAAAATTTAAAGAATAAATAAAAAGAGTAATAAAATAAAAATAAGTAAAAACTAAAAAATAAAACCTAAAAAAATTAAAAATAATATCTTCAAATGAAATTTTAAAATTAAAAATAAAATAAAGTCGAGTAAAATAAAGTAGAGAAGAATAAAATAAGGGCATTTCAATGTGTTTTTGTGCATTTTGTCCCAATTTTTATGTGATGGGTGTGGCTTGTCTGGGTGTGGTTCACTAAATAACCACATAAAAGGGATAAAAAAATGTTAAAATGGTTAGATAAAAGATTAAAATGGAGATAAAAATGGTTAAGATATTTTCTAAGTTGGTGCAGACACCTAAAATCTTATTTTTTCCCGTTAATCCCCCAGGATGAGAGAACATTTGGAACACCTGGAAACCCTTCTGGATCCAGGCAGAAATTACAGTCGTGCAGGAAAATCTTCATGAATTGAGGCAAAGAGACCTCGGAGCCCATTCCAGGACCTAAAGGGACCCAGGAGAGCTGGAGAAGGATTTGGGACAAAAGGACAGAGGGACAGGACACAAGGAATGTGTCAAGGGGAGAGAATTCCTTCAAATTCAGAATTCCCCACATTTGCTGCTGTTATTAAAAAAAAAAACCCAACAAACAGGTGGGAAACCACTCCAGCTTCCTGAAACCTTGTACTCACATCAACTGCTCACCCTGGCAAATATTTTATGCATTTTAGGGTCTCAACTGGTGTAAAAAACAGCAGCTCTCCTCCCTCCAGGAGCATTTTTTGGAGGTGTTATTTTTATTTTACTGCTCACCTAAGCCGACACCTACACGCCCAGCTCATGGCAGGAGCCTGGTGACACGAAATTATCACATTTGCATCCAAGGCTCCTCGTGTTCCATTTCTAGATGTGGTTCCTGCTATTTTCTTGCATCCTTGGAGCTCAATTCCCGCTGATCCTTTTTGGTCTTTTTATTCCCAATCTGGCTCAAGAAGGTCAAAGCAAACCCAATTTTCCTTTCACAAGCCCAGCCAAGGGCAGCTTTGGAATGGGATGAGCCCAAATTCCCTTGGGAGGATCCAGTGGGAGATGGGACTCAATTCCCCTCTCTAATTCCCAAGCCCTTCCAAGCTGGAATGCCTGGCTTGGAAAAGGAAAATATGATTTTTCCAGGCTCAGGAGCAAATCTGAGGTGCCACATGATGAGACCTTCCCCGTAAACTGCAGCCTGGCTGTGTGTGCAATAAAACTCCTCATCTTACCTTACTTTGATTGCTTTTTCCCACAAAAATTACTTTTTTTCCCCACAAAAACTGCTCTTTTTTCCCCACAAAAATTGCTCTTTTTTCCCCCCACAAAAATTTTCAGGTTTTTTTTTTCCCCACTCGTGGCAGTATTTGGGGTGTAAATTCGATATTAAAGACCTTGATGATTTTTCCAGAGGGGAGAGTGTCCTCCCTGCTTGTGTTCTCTCACTCTCAGCTGAGAAATTTGGAGAGGTGAAGGATTGAAGTGTTTAAAATTCCAAAATTTCACTCCAAGTGCTGCTTTCAGCTTGCAGCCCGTGGACTCAAAGGTTCCTGCGGAAAATAGAGATGAAGGAGCTCCTTGGACAATTCCAGGGATCCAAGGGCAGCCACAGCTTCTCTGGGAATTCCATCCCCACCGTCCCAGGCAGGAATTCCTTCCCAGGATCCCATTCCAACCTCCCCCCTTCCCAGTTTGAGGCCATTCCCTGGGTCCTGTCCCTCCAGCCCTTGTCCCTCTCCAGCTCCTCCCTTTGTCTCCATCACACTCTAATTAATGAAAATTTTTCATTTTGTCTCTTTGTTGGGTTTTTCAATCTTGTAGCAACAGCAAATGTGGAGAATTCTGAATATGAAGGAGGAAATGCTCAGTGCTCTCCCCTTGACACATTCCCTGTGTCCTGTCCCTCCATCCCTTTTTCCCAAATCCTTCTCCAGCTCTCCTGGATCCCTTTAGGTCCTGGAATGGGCTCTGAGGTCTCTTTGCCTCAATTAATGAAGATTTTCCTGCACGACTGTAATTTCTGCCTGGATCCAGAAGGGTTTCCAGGTGTTCTCTCATCCCAGAGAACATTCCCACCTTGTGCTGCCCATGGCCCCTGAGATAAAACTTCTCCAAGAAGGGTTCACAAACCATTTTCTGAGAATGAAAGGAAGTTTATTTCCTTTCCTGCTTAAAACAGAACTTAAGGGACAAGGATTCAGCTATGGGGCAAGTCTGGGGAATCCTAAAAACCCATCCCCTCATGCCACATTTCCAGGCTTCCTGGATTTTGTATCCCTTAAAAGTTCCTAATATTGTTGGTAATAGGAAACATTTTGCCAAGTTCTTTGCACAGAATATTTCAGGGGCAAACAGAGTTTAGAAAAACTTTTGTTCTTTCCAGTAAAGCTTTTCTGGGAGGGCTTTTTTTTTGCAATTTCCATTCATTTTTAGCTTCTGGACAGGATAAATAATTTCTAAGCATCCCAAGGATGTTCATACAGCAAAAGGGAAAGGTTTTTTTGAGTTTTTTTCCCTCTGTTTTAAACCAGGTGTTCTCAAGAGAGCATTTGTACAAACTGGTGTTGGGCACGGCCCCGTAGGAGGCCTGGAAGAAAGTTTCTATTTGGAAATGCACTTTGCATATCAGCAATGAATAAAACATTGCCCTTTGTGTGCACATTGTATCATGGAGCATGACTAATCCCGGGATACATTCTGCCTTCTCTCAATTCCAAAAAAAAAAAAATTAGCAGATTAGCTGGAGTTGCCATTAATAAAAGCCAGATTGTCACCTTAAGACTGAGTTAAAAATGAAATAAAACACAGGGGCTGCTGAAGGCTGTTCCTGCTGGCTGCCCAGCCCGTCAGGATTAATATTTCTGTAAACTTGAGGCCTTCAATCTACCAGAATTTTATTTCTTTTTTCCATTAACATTTACCATTATCCTTATTAGTAGGATAAGAGTCAGTCAGACCTTGCTGAAGACTTTATAATTCCTTAACGATAATAATGCTTAGCTAAGAAAAGATCATTTTTAAAAGGTGTGGGCTTAGATCTTTCTTTTCTGATTGGAAAGTTGAAGGCCAGGTTGGCTGGAGCTTTGGAAGATCTGGGATGGTGGAAAATGAGCTGAAATGAGCATGGAATGAGCTGAATTCGGGATCCCTCCCATCCCAAACCTGTGATTCCACGAACCACTGACACACTTCAAAAGGTGGAGAATTCCCCTAAAACCGGTTTGCAAACCCCTGAGAAGGAATTTCCACGAGTCCCCCTCAGGGGCCAGGGCAGGACAGACCAGGCTGGAGTCCTGGAGCCCTGCCAAGCCCGGGATGAGAGCAATAAATGGAAAAGCAGAACTCTCTGCTCACCCAGCAGGTACCAGAGCAAACACTGCAGTTTAGTTGCCAAGCAACCCCCTCATCCTCCAAAATTCCTGTTCAAGTAGCAATAAAATCACTTGTTCAAAGGCACTGGAAAACAAAACCGAGTTGTGGCTCTCTGGTTTGCTCAGTAAAGTGAAGGGGAAGCAGAATCTCAGCCCCGTCCGTGGTTTTGGACACAAATAGAAACCACGTTATGAAATTGGAGATGCCAAGGACACGATTTCCTCACCGCACAAACCAGGAAGGGCAGGAACCCAGGGATTCCAAAACTCGCCCTGGGAAGGGGCAAAGCTCCCAGAGCAGCTCTCGGCAGAGCAGGCCACGCTGATGAGATTCTAAATGTCATTTTACTCCTTACTGTGGGGCAGAAAATCCAGGGAATTTTGGGAGAGCCACCAAAGCTGAGTGATTACGGTCAAACATCCACAGAGGTGATCCCAGAGTGGGAAGGGACATTAAAAACCATCCAGTGCCACCCCTGCCACGGCAGGGACACCTCCCACTGTCCCAGGTGCTCCCAGCCCTGTCCAGCATGGCCTTGGGCACTGCCAGGGATCCAGGGGCAGCCNGTGGGAGGTGTCCCTGCCCATGGCACGGGGGGGAATGGGATCATTTTTAATGTCCCTTCCAACCCAAACCATTCCATGCAAGAATCCCAATAATTAACCCTCCTCAAGCTTTTAATGAGTTTTTTTCTCCCCACTGGAAAAATTCAGATGTTGCTCTGCCCGTGCTCATGACCCTCCCAACTCAGCCTCGTGTGGTGGCAACAGGAATTTACCCACGGTAAATAAATTTGGGAATTTACCCATAGAAAATAAATTTGGCAATTTACCCACGGAAAATAAATTCGGCAATTAACCCATGGAAAATAACGAACGGAAAATAAGTTTGGCAATTTACCCACAGAAATTTACCCAC
>VZTB01003715.1:72142-98362 GCA_013397245.1 Thryothorus ludovicianus
ATATGACTAACAGGAATAATCCACACCTATGGGAATGATACATAGGAACACCCAATTTCCAAATTTCCTGATGTCCAAACAGCTTAAGTATATTTATTTAACATCATAATCATGATGTATAATCACAGCTCAATGTCTTGTGCTGTAGTAAAACACCTACTTGAATTCATTCATTAACTTTATAGAAAGGGCAAAAATATTAAATAAATTTCCTTTCCCAAGGCTGAGCTGTTATGTAAGGAATACAGGCTGCCCTGACTAAAATAAATTATACATCTGGCAGGAAAGGACTGTCCATACCATGAAGCCCTCGGATTTTGTTCCCTGTAAGATCATGGCTGAGCAGCCTGTGACGTTAAATGTTCAGACAGACTGATGGGACAGTTTGTGGCTCATCATTTCCATGTCAGGGGACATGTTCAAGTGCAGGTATTGAGACAAGTGACACTCGGAACTCCCAGCAGAGAGGCCACACAATGTCCTTGAAGGGTCTGCTAAGAAATTCAAGTTGTCACCAGTTTGCCATTTCGAAGAGTTTTCTAGTTTAAAAATCAAATTACCCCATGGCTCCTTTGAAATCCCTGAAGAAGCTGTGATCATGTCCAGAAAAAAAATGAAATATCCTCTTGTAGAAGGAGTGTTTGGGTCATTTCAGGAGGCTGAGGGTGGCACTGAGGGCAGTTCCAAGGTGTTTTTCAGGTGTTGGACACCTGGACACTGCTACAGGTTCGTGGAGGTGAAAGGCAAAAAAATCAGTGAAAAGCAATCCCAGCCTACATTTTTCCACAAAGCAGCTTCGAGCTGGGTTTGGAAAGTTGGTAAAAGTAATTTTTTGCTTGTTTTTCTCTGCCTTTTTAAGCAGCAAGGAGGCCAGACCCATTTAAATTCTGCTTCTGGCTTGCAGCATGTCTGAATACAGAGAGGTCATGACTTGATGCTGCTACTTTGATGATGGAAGAGAATTTTATATTTCACTCCTCCAAGTTTCCCTCCATCTTCTGGCCCTGCAAGTCGGTGAGTTGATATTTCTAAGTGCACAAACACATGATTAGCATCGTTTTCTGTTCTCAGAGGCCTTTGAAGTGCCAAAAATAAGGAGTCTCATCCAAAGTTCAGCACCCAGGAAGCTGCCTGACAAAACCTCCACATCTGGCTCAGTCACAGAGGGGGCTCACAGCGGTGAGGAGTGGCTGAGAGGGTGGGGAGAGGTCCCTGCCCACTTCTTCCAGCTCCTTGGAAGGGAAGTTTTCCAGCCCCTGGGGAGTTCTACAGCAGAAGGTTTAACTTCCAGCCAAGTATTTAATTTAAGGTTGGAATTTCAGGCCCTCTAACACAGACTGGTTCATCCTATAAGGAGCTGTGTTACCAGCCTGGAAAGGATAAAATACAACTTTTGAGGCTTTCAGCTCCTTCCCTCCTGCTTCTGACCGCCCTTATTGTCATTATTAACTTGGCATATTTAGGAATTGTGACTCAGCCTTCCCAGAGCGAAGCTGTGTCCCTGAGGCTGCGCAGGACCCATGTGGTTTGTATCCTAAACCCAAAAATCCCCACAGAAAATAAGTGGATTGCATTAAAAAGGACCCTGAGCTTTCATTCCAGCACCCTGATCCAGCCCTGAGGGTGCAGAATTCCACCAAAGCCTTCCCTGGGTATGGATGTGCCACCCACCACCCAATTCCTCCCTCAGAGGAGCTGGGAGTCCCTCTCCTCCTCTCAGATGTCCTTGGAAGAGGCAGGGATGACCTTTCCCAAGGGCTGGTGAGGCCTTGGGGAGGCTGCCCTGGAGCAGATTCCAGCCAGAGCAGGAGGATAAAGCAGGGATTTATTCAAAGGCCTCCCTGGACACACCTGGGCAGTGCCAGAGCCCGGCTGGGCCACACCCAGGGTGACCCAAAATGGTCCCAGAATGGGCTCCAAGGCACCAGGGCTCACACTTGGATCAGTTCTGCTCCAGCAGCA
This sequence comes from Thryothorus ludovicianus, assembly GCA_013397245.1. Classification (NCBI taxonomy): domain Eukaryota; kingdom Metazoa; phylum Chordata; class Aves; order Passeriformes; family Certhiidae; genus Thryothorus; species Thryothorus ludovicianus. The sequence continues at coordinate 74,105 of VZTB01003715.1, forward strand.
CATTGCAGTTCATTGGCCAATTCCAGCTCCAGCTCATGCAGCTCCATCCTCCTTGCTTTTCCTTCTCCCTTCACCCTTGGTTTTGTTCCTGCCCTGAAAGTTGTCCTTGGTGCCCAGCTGGAGCAGGAATTGTTTTGTGTCCCTGCTCTGTGCAGAGAGCTCAGGAGCTCTGAATGTGAAACCCAGAACTACCCACCAAAACAGCCCAGAATCTGAAAATAAAAGCTAAAATTTAGGGCATCATTGGAGCAGAGCCAAGCTGAGTTGTAGCACCGAGCTTTCCTCAGAGTGACGGGGGACAAGCAGCAGGTCTGGGATTTGGGCTGGGACAAAAGGGACAAGGCACCACCATCTGCTCCAGCTCATCCTGCGCCGCTTGAAATGGATGAGGGAAGAGAAGATATTAATGCTGAGAGCCCTGGGAGATGGGGTGCATCCCAAATCCCCACAGCACAGCACACATCACACATTGTTTCCAGCACTGCAATTATCTGATAGAGCTGTTGAGCAGCTCCCTGAGGTGCCATAAAGAATTCATACTTCCCACCAAAGCAATCGCAGCCACAGTCAGATATTAGTCAGCAACTGGATGCTACTTTGGGAGGGGAAAAAAAAATATGTCAGGAGAGTAATTTCCTTGTGTTTCTTAAGGTTTGTGATGGGTGGATGAGCTGGCTGCACTCAGCTCTGCTGAGAAATACAGAACTTTTCTTAGCATAGAGAGAGAGGACCAAATATTTAATATGTGCACAAGGGTGGGGGTCTCACATTTGCCTCCACTCCACACTGAAACCTTATGGAAGTGAAAGAGAACCAAGCCTCTATGGATTGACCCCAAAATTAAAAGAGGTCAAGGCCAGGCTGGACAGGGCTTGGAGCAGCCGGGGATAGTGGGAGGTGTCCCTGCCCATGGTAGGGATGGGCTTTAAGATCCCTTCCAACTCAAATCACCCCACTATTCTATGATTAAAGAACCCAGGTGTGGACACAAGATCCCCAAATCTCAATTGTTTTGTCAGTTAAAGAAATAGTGGGAAATTATTAATGAGACAAAAGAAAAATTACAAGTACAGCCACTTGAGATCAGAGCAAAGACAGCCTAGAAAATAAACCAGCAGGACTTGGAGAGAATTCCTGTCTGAGGGAGTTTCCAGGCATCATCCAGGCACTGCTCCCCGAGGATGCTGCAGCACCTCCCTGCCCTGCCCAGGCAGCAGCTCCAAGCAGAGCTCCCCTGCTGCTGCTGCCTGGGAAAAAAAGGGATGGGCTGGGTAAAAACCTGCATGTGAAACAGTTCCCAGGCTGGACCCCCTATTGGGGTTAAATCCAACATTCCCAGGAGGTTGTTCCTGAGCTGTGCCCTCGCTGTTTGCCTGTCTGGCAGCTCTGTGGTGTTTTCACCCCAGGGATCCCTCAGGCTCCCAGGATGTCACAGCTGAGGGCTTGGGGACAAGGCCAGGCCTGCAGGAGCTCAGGGTCACCTTCCACTGAGAGGTTCCAAGGGGATGGTGAAGGAAAGGAGCCGGTTCTGATGGAGGGTTTGGACTCAGAGTTTTATTCCTGGCNGGTACCTGAGACACACCTCAGCAGCCCCCTGCCCCTGTCCCCAGCTCCCTGTGACGCTGCTGCCCCAGGAGTGCTGGGATCTGCTGTGGGATCCCTTCCCAAACTCCTCAGCAGCACAGCTGGGAGGGAAAACTCCTGCAGCTCAGGGCTGCTTTATCTTCCATTTTTAATGTGCCAATATTGACACAGCTACAAACACCCATCTCCCTCCTCACCTTCAGCAGGCAGCAAACACCGGGGGTGACTTTGAGCCTTGTTTACCAGGGAGACCAATTTCAATTCTCCTCTCCACTCCTCTCTTATCTCAGTTTCTCCCCTCGTATCCGTATTTACCCTCTGCTCTGGCATCACAGAAATGTGTTAATGTATAATTAATGTGCATTTAGCACTGCTCTGGAGGGGCTTTATGACCCACTCTGACCCAAAAGGAGCCTTGTTCCCCCCATTTCCAACACCCCCCATTGGAATAATCAACCTGGGCTTGGTCTTCCTTTCTCATTTTTCTTTTTTGGGGCCAGTTTTGATCATTCCAGCAGTCTCTGGTTGTTCTGGCCCCACCAGAGTAACTGCAGCAAAAACTGAGCTGCAGAGCAGCACTAAAACATTTTGAGCTATAACATTTACACTTGTATTTTATCATTTCACATATGGAGACATCACCTAATTGTCAATAGACTCACAACAATTCTCATCAAGGGCCTCACCCACAGCTCCTCAGAGTCAATGAGACCATTCTATTGCCTTCAAATGGCTTTGGATCGCCCCCAAAAGGAAAAAAAAAACACCAAGATAAATTGCAAATTGTCTCATTAACTCCTCCAAATGTCTTTTGAACCATTTCCAGCAAAATAAATGAAGGGGAAAAAAAAAAATGTAGTCAAGCACTCCAAGAACACGACTGGAGTAAAAGGAGAAATAAAAATAAAAATGCAGCGCCCTGAGTAGTTTCAAAGTTCTACGAGAGGAAATAGAATCACATATTGACTCCTAAAAGCCAGAGAGAACAAACCCTGCCACGAGGCCGACCCTCGACCCCTCCTGCCCCCTCTCTCAGCCCCTCCTGGCTGCTCTGGAGGGAAGGATCCAGGCCATCGTTTTCAGAAATAACCACGCTGCTCCCCATCTGCACTCGCTCCAAGCTGAGCGGGGAAATAAACCAAAAATCCCCAACAAAACCCCACACAAGTGACACCAACAGATGTGAGCTCTGATTTAAACTGCCTCTTTTCTCTCCCTGGAAGCCTTTGTTTCACTCGGAGCATGTGGACTCTCAAAGTTTTCTTTCACTCAAGTGCATAAAAAAAATCCTTGCAAGCTGAACACAACAGCAACAGAAAAATTCCGTATTAAGTTCCCAATTCCAAAACTTCTCCAATGGAAGGAGTCTAAATATCTGTAAGAATCCTACCCTGAGCTTAGACCTCATCTGAGGTGCAGCAAATGCTCTGGGTATCTGTGATTTTCACTTTCTCACATGCCTAGAAATGTCCATTTGAACCTTTCTCAAAGCACAAATATTAACACCACTGTCCTGAATATTTCCTGCTCACTGCTGAAATAAAATCCTCAGCTGGGTGGCGATTATGAAACCCGATTGCCCTGGTAATTCCAATATCTGCTTCCCCTAATTTCCAACTCTCCCCCTAAATAAAGGCCAGGGCGAGGGGGAAGATTCATTAGCATTACAAAATTAAAATTATTCCAGCAATGCACAGCGGCATCCTGCTGGATTGTGCATCAAGCCAAGCTTTGCTCTCCAGCTTTGCCCTGTTTGAGGAGCAGATTGTGCCAAGCCCACGCCGTGCCTCACCAGAAGGGAGTTCAGAGGGAGGATCAGTCTTCATCTGAGGCTCAAATGCTTCAGATATAAAATTGGGGTTTTGTGATTTTTGAGAGGGGAGAAGTCTCACAAATGCAGAAAAAAAAACCCCAAAAAAACCCAACAACAAAAAAAAACTCAACTATTCTTAGATTTCTACAATATAAAAAAATCTGTGATCTTAAAAATACTGCAGAGCAAAAGTGTGGTGTAGGAAATGCAGCTGTTTACAAAGCAAAGAGCAATTTCTGATTGCTCGTACTCCATCAAAAAACAAGATATGGGGATGAGAAATACCTCAGTTAATCACACATCCTGAGGTGACATCCCCGCATTTTCTGCTGCATCAGGGTGAATAATTCAGCTCCATCCAGATAAGATTTGCAATATAGTTTGAATTTCTCAGTGCATTCCTCCCTTCTCTCCACAAAACATTAGAGCCCAAAAATAAACATTTACCACCAAGGGCCAAAAAAGCAGAAAAATTCACACCAAGCTGACCGATTTTGGAAATTAAGCCAAGATATTTTGTATTTCTTCAAAAATTTATTGCAACACTTGTCACCCACAAAACCACACATTTAAGCTTAATTCTACAAACAAAAAATAGATAAATAAAGGGAGAATTTTTACCTCAAGATAAATTTATGCCAGAAAATCCCCAGAAATATTCAGGAGGTTCTGGCGTTTCCTGAATAATTGGGGATTTGCCCTCATGCATTTCCAAAGGACAGGCTGAGCTCCCAGTCCAAGACTCCTCACCAATTCCAATTTCTTCTCCAAGAATTTAGGAAGAAAATTCCAATTTCAAAACTTATCACGGAGAAGGATTTCAGCCGTCAGAAAACACAATTATTCCTTTTTTTTAATCCTGTTCCTCGCATGGAGCTTGGCCACAGGCTGGAGTTGAAAAATTAAACCTTCATCAGCACCATGACTGCACAAAAACAATAATTCTTGATTTTCCCCCTGAGGTGCAGCCAGCTGTCCCTGAGGAGGGGACACAGAGCAAAATCCCAGCAGCATTTTGAAAAGCTGGAAAAAAATCCCCAAACCCATCAAATCCAACCATTCCCAGCACTGCCCCATGGCCCAAGGGCCACCTCCAGGGGTGGGGACACCTCTGCCAATGTTTGTCCCCACTTTTGGTGAGGAAAACTCAGACCCAAACCCCTGAATAAAAGTTCATCCATCCCTCTGCTGAGGTCACACTGCACCTCATATATTTAAAATATATNAAGAAAGCATAAAGACTAAAGAAAGAAAGTATAAAGACTAAAGAAAATATAAAGATGAAAGAAAATATAAAGTATAAAATATATAGAATGTATAATTAATATATAATATATAATGGATGGAGGGATCCATCCTCTCCCTGCCCCTCTAGAAGAAAATAAACTGCACTTTTCAGGAAATTCAGAAATTTCTCCGTTTCAAGAAGAAATCCCCACACACAAACGTGAGGTGTAAAACCATCCTGGGAGAAATCAAACTCACAAAACACCCCAGAAAAATCCAGGCCAGCAGGGAATAACCATTGGCTTCTCTCCTCAGATGCTGAAATTTCATTTATCCCACTCTGAAAAGCCCCAGGCTCCCTGTCCAACATCTCCATTTTCCACTCATCAGTGGCTGCATTCCCTTCTAATGAGCTTTATTTTTGCACTATTTTTGCACTAAAATGGCTCAATTTGAAGGCGGGATAATTTGTGCTTCATCAGGATCCCAAAGAACATCATTTTAAATTAAAAAAAAATAATAAAATTGGTTTTGCCAGCAACCAAAGAACAGATGACAGATGTTCGTCAAAATTTTATCAAAGATTACTCCTGTTTTGAGCACCTGAGAAAAGTTTTAACAAATAATTTCTGGCATCAAATTCCTTTTCAGCACAGGCAAAAAATGTGTTTAAGACACTGAGGGTAAAGATGAGGATTTGCAAAGTACTCGGTCCTCAATTCTCCTCCTTCCTCAGACAACTGGAGGTTTTTTATAGCAGGAAAAAATAAAATTAAAAATAAAAAAAATAGAAAAAAAGACGGGTTCCAATCCAAACTCACATGAGAGAAAGGGAAAAAATAAAATACCCCCCAAAAAAGGAATCACACATTATTCCCACGTGTGTAAGAGGGTATTAAATCAAGTAGTGACAAACTTTAACCAGAACCACAGCATTACTCATAGCAGCTTGTCCGAGCCTGTAGAAATCATGGTCAGAAAGTCTCCTAGCTGGCAGAAGTGGACAGGGCGTGTCAAGGAAGACAAGTCCTCGCTGGTACTGCTTTGTGTGGAGGATCCTCTCATGAACGGTTTTAATAAAGACTTAATTGATTGTTCTGGACTCCGTCAGGCTAATAAGCATTTATAGCCATGAGTCAGTCATCTAGAACACATTCCATAAGACNGAATTCCAAATTTCTGTGCTGACAGGGAATGATCCTCAAAAATCCACTGCATTTTACCTGAGGCCATGGAAAAAGCTTCCAAAATTGAGTGATAGCACTGAGATTGTGAGTGTGGAGTTGAATAAAAGTGTGTGATCTCATAGGGTGAAAAATTTAGAATTTAAGGTTGTGGGTTATAATAATATATATATATGTGTGTAACAAGAAGGATGTTTTAGGGCATAGTCTTCTTTTTCTTCTTTGCAAGTTTGGGTGATTTTGTGAGATTGGTTGAGGAAATCCACAGTGCAGAACATGGGTGATGAGTTATTGGGTTTAAAGTAAAAATAAATTAGTTGGCATCTCATAATTGGGCATTTTAGGCTAAAAAATCCTTGAATACAGAACTTTGAGCTCCATTTCTGCTCTGGTCACTCAGCATGGAGCAGCACTCACGGCCAGTGGGGCTGTGACTGAGATCAGAAATAATAAACATCCAAATCCCAACAAGAATTCTGCCTCTCACAATTTTAATCCTGACCCTGAGAAGAAGAACCAGACAAAGCCAAGGGGTTCTCCTCAGGCTGACTCCCCACACATTCCCAAACCTTTCTTTTCTTTTCTTTGATTTCCCACATGCAGCAAAGGTTCATCAATCTCACCATAAAAACCATATTGACTGAGAGAGAATAATAGGAAAAGTATTTTTAAATGGAAAACAATGTTCAAGTTGGAATCCTGTTCCTTGGGTGTATTAAGGGATTTTTTTTTTGTAGGTTTTTCCCATTTTTATTTTAAATTGAGGATGAGGTACAAAGTGTTGCCTGTAATTTATTGACACACCTACTCTATAACCACTTAATTTCTCAAAAATCAGCACAAACCCAACTAATACCATTAAATTAGGCCTTAACTGAGTGACAAAATCAGGTGAGCAAAGGGACCCTGAGTCCCCAACACCCTGGGACAGCACGGACTCCTCAGCAGCAGGAAAATGCCTCATTCCCATGGGATTCCCTGGGGGATGTTGAGCCCTTCCCTTGCCAGGACAATCAGCACAGGAGAGCAGCATCCCCTGGGCCCTGACAAAACAGATCCCAGCACGGCCATGGAGGACCCAGACAGGAGCTCTCCCAACTCAAAAATGACAAAAAAATCCAGAAAGTTGTCATTCAACACCTCAAAATTGTGTCATTATCCTGACATCAGAAATAATTAAATTATTTATCATCCACCCATAGCAGCTTCACCAAAGCAGACCCGTTTCCAAGGCTGCAGTGGGATAGAATTTCAAAATTTTGGATTTATTCATAAATAACCTCAGATTAAATGGGTTTACAGCAGTTTATTTTCATTAGTTATATTAGTTTTGTTTCTGAGTCTTTGTTTTTTAATATACTGATATGTGTACACAGATATACTGATGATAAAGACTCAGCCATTGTTTTCCTGAGTTTATTCAAATTATCATTTAAGATTTGCAAGAAATCACCCCAAATTAAGTACTTTTCTTTCCTAACTTCTATTAAACCATACAGGTTATTGCCCACTAACTCCCAAACCTATTCACTTCAAATTGTTCTCCAAAACTCTGGATGCTGCTTGGTTTCACTGAAGAAAGTGACTTTAATTTTAAAGTTGCTCAGCAAAGCTCTGGATGCTGCTTGGTTTCACTGAAGACACGAAAATATGGATTTGTTTCCACATATAAAGAAAATTCTTTAAATTATAAAGGGGAATTGTCACTAAGTGCCAAATGTTTTGGTACAACAAATCCTGAACCTAAGGTGGAAGGAAATAAAACATCCCCTTGTTTTTTAGTGTTTAATCTTTAATTTTTTTAGTGTTTTATCTCCTGCAGCCCAGACCTGAGAACAATCCAGCTGGAGTCACTGCTCCTTGGAGCAAAATTGGTTAAAGCTGAGTAATTCTGGTAATCACGGATTAATTTGGGTGGGAAAAGCCCTCCACAATCACCAAGTCCAAACACTGAGCCCTGTCCCCAAGTGCCACATCCTGGTGGCTTTTCAGTCCCCCCAGGGATGGGGATTCCACCACTGCCCTGACAGCTGGACCAGGACTGGACCAGAGGAATTTTTCCTTCTGTCCAATCTATCCCAAGGCTGCTCCCACGAGCTCAGGACACAGGATCCAGGTGGAAGCTGCGGCTCCACCTCTTGACTCCGAGCTCAGCATCCCAACTCATTCCAGGAATAGCTCCAAGCCCACATTCCCAGCAAAGGCTGCAGCTGCTGCATCCTCTGGGATTCCCATTCCAGAAAAAAAAAATTGTTCATAGAAAAGGACAATTTGTTGCTGCCACCCTGATTTTTTTTTTAGTTCAGGTCACCCTGGCGGGTCTCACCAGCTGCTGTTTGATGTTCCACAGGGTGACACAAACCCCACAATCATTTCAAACAGGGTTTTTTTCCCTCTTGCTTTTCTGTACATAATTGCCAGGTATGAAATACAGCTCGTCTTGAGCCAGCAAACCCCAGCACAGGGCTGCAGCTACATTTATTTCTTCTATAAATAGCATTTCATAGAGTGCTCACTGTGGAATTTATACCACTTTAGCAATAAAATGAAAGCAGTGTTTTGGAAACAGCATAAAAATGCATTTTTAATCATGAAATCTTGTAAACCTTGCCTGGAATAGTGTTAGAGATGACTTTTTTCTTGCAAAAACACGGGAGGAAAAAACGCTGACCAAGTCATGGGTCAGATGTTGGCATGGCTGGGATTCAGAGAGCGGCTCTGGACACTCTGAGCTGCCTCAGCATTTTAGGGTTGAACTTGAAAACACAAAGCAATGAATTTTGAATGTGATTATTCCAGAGATGCTTCTGGCCACTGCCAGAGGACAAAATGTGGGCGAGGTCCAGGAGGCTGATGAATATAATTCCAGGATTTGGGATGAGGAGACCACGGCATTTCAAAGGTGGAGGTGGCCTGGTAGAACCTGTCCTGGCCAAAAATCCCCAAATTCCAACTGCCCTGAGGGCCCTGATCCCCCAGTCACCAACAGCTTCTTTCATCAAGGTTGGGCTTTGGTAGGTCTTTGTTTCCATTACCAAATTAACACTTAATTTTTGTTAAACTTGACCCCAAATATGTTGGTACTAACACAAGAAATTCCAAAGTTCTGGTAGATAAAGAGAAAGGAAGCAACAGGATAAAGCCAAAAATAAAATGAAGAAAGAAGAGTAAGAACCCAAACACATCAACTTCTTCCTGATTATCCATGGAAAATGAAGAAACTACTTATCCTAAAGCCTATTTACTACCTAATTCCCACAATATTCAGGAATCAACAGAAAAATGAGAAGCTGGTTTTCTCCTTTTCCTAACAAGTGAAATAAAACCCAAGGAAAGGACTGAAATGGTGATTAAAGTCAGGGAAATTAGTGGGGAGTATGACAGGGACAAAAGGAAAACAGGATGCAATCCTTGGCTTCCAGAGTGCATTGAAACCTAAATTCATTGTCTTCATGTGAAGACGACTGAACAAGTTTTTTAATTATTTAAATTATTTTTAATTGATTTTAAATGAAATCCTGAACACCAAATAAACGCCTTTGGCCCAGACACTTTCACTTCATGGATGAATTTTTTCAGGGGAAAAAAACAAAAAAGAGCCCTGAAACCCACGGAATCTCCATGAGGAAATGTGCAGCTCTTTCCTTGGGAAAAGCAGAAAAAGAAAATCCAGCAGGAAGGGTCAGTGAGGACATGGCCCAGAGGGGTCATTCCATGCCAGGGTTGGTTCCAGGGCAGCCCTGAAGGACGGACACCCCTGTGCTCCCCAGTTCTCCCAGTCCCAGAGAATTCCCACCAACAGCAGCCCTGCAACAATTCCTGAGCGCTGGAGGCTCAAAGGGGCTGCTGTAAATAATTCCATGGTTATTTCAGGGGAAGGGCTTTGGGACAGAAACAAGGGAATGATGATCCAAAATGAGCCATTCCTTCAACTTCCTCAGGGCTCTCAGGGTGCCAGAAGGTGCTGATCCCACACAAAATCCAAAGGGCAATGCATATTTTAAAGGAAAATCCACTGCAAACACCGAGGGAAGGCTGGCACTGACTCAGGGAGCTGTGCCTGGAGCACAAAAACCAGGAGAAGTCTCATGGAGGCCGCTGAACCCGAAGGAATCAGACATGGCCTCGGGAAGGCGACGGGAACATGGAATATTCTGGCTATAAATACCCTGCTGCCTCTGGCAGCGACCTGGGCCACGCAGGGATAAACAGGACAAACATGGAGAGGCCTCTGGAGCTCCCTCCATGCCACTGACCACATTCCAGAGACACAGAGCCACCAGCACACGGAGGAGGAGCAGCCACTGTGAGCTACCCACGGCCTGGGTGGGGATGGCAACACCCCAAAAATCCCAAATTAATGGAGGAACTGAATGGGAGAACCTGTCCTAAAAACATCACCCCGGTGCTGCAGCAATAAGGGTGAGGGTCTATAAAAGAATTCGGAGTTTGGATTAATATCTCTGGTTTTGTTGCACACAGGAGGAAAAGTACAAATGAGAGGATTCCTGAGTCTGTCAGCGTTTCTCTTGTACTTTCAATCATGATTCACCTCCCATTTCAATAACAATAATTGGAGCTGTACTCTAAAATATTCTGTATTTTGCTCCATCACTGGAATTTCCAGCCTGACCTTTCAGGAAGAGCCAGCAGCAGATCTGCACCCCTTGAAAAAGGGAAGGAAGCCACTGATGACCCAACTGGACAGAGCCAAGGAACACACACACACCACCACAGCTCTGACATCATCAAAAACTCCTCCCAGACAAAATTCATAAATTAATGAAAAATTCCTTCAGTATCACCACGAGGACTAGCAGGAGTGTGGTGAATTATTTACTCACAGAGCGAGAGACAAGGGAAAGCTTGCAGCAACATCAATAGTTGACACATTAGTGAGTCTTTCACTTCTGTTTTATCAGCCTGCTCATGTGCTCTCGAGTTTGCTGACCCATATTCTGGGGTTCACTGAAAAGAGCAGCCTTGAAAAGATGTGACAATCTTGCCCACATAGAGGCAAAGCAGGAAAATTCAAATCTCTTTTTAACAAATCTCATCTGCCGTCAGCACAAAGGTGACTCAAGAGCTGGGATTTCATTTTGGGTCTCCCATGACACAAAGACACAAAGATGTTCATTCATTCTGGTTATTAGCCCCGAATAAATGCATGTTTCAGGAAAATATTAGAGTTTTTCCATTGTTTCCATTCTGATTTTTTTAATTCATCAATGTTTCATTAACTTTTGGGCAGAGAATGTCACACCTCTGATCACTTCAACAAAGGTTTGTCGATGACTAAAGGAGCCAAACTCATCCCTGCTCGCCCAGCAAGGAAAGATAAGAATGAAATAAATTGTCAAACATCTTCCCTCCTCTCCATTCTGCAACACAGGAGAGAAAAGGCCACACCAGAGCTCACATGAAATCAGAGAAAGCTGAGAATGTACAATAATTCCATTATTTCCTTATTGAAGAAATCCTCTCCAAGCAAGAACTTGTAAATTCAGATGGACAAAACACTGGAAATAGAAATGCTCCCATGGATAGCCAACAACCACAGAATATTTTTCTTCATCTCTTTAAATATGGTCAACATCTCCTCCCAGAACAGCCTTGCTTCAATGGGACAAAACCTCATTTGACCAAAACCAAATCTGATGGTTTTATTAGAAATTTTTATGTACGTAGAGAGACAAATGAAAATCAGATTCTGGAAGCAGAAAGAGGAAAAAAAATCCTGCATTTTCCTTGAGCCTTTATCACTCTTTCCTGATTAAACAACTGCCAAGCCCACCAGGGTTGAGCAGCAACCACATCCCCGGCTCAGAGGGAAAAATCCCAACTAAAAAAAAACTGCTTGGAAGGAGGAATTTGGCCCATGGATATTTCCTGGAGTAGTTACAGAGAGGAGCCTGTTTGAGCATCCCAGGTCACCAGCAGACAATTGAGGCACAGATGTAGAAAGAACATCGAGCTTTGGGGGATAATCAGATTTATTTTTTTTCAATAAGTAGAGCGTATTATTTTCAAGTGGTTAACTGAGAATAACTCTTGCAGAAGTACAATATAACAGTAATTATTCCAAAATCAATGGCACAAAAGGGTTCATTTCAAATCATGTTATGATTGCTGGATTAAAGTAGTTATTATATAATAGGATAGCAATTACTCCACCTTAATAATTTCGGGGTTTCTGAGGGTGAAAGTGATAATACAAGCTACAGCAGGTGTCAAATTTTAGATGTTGCGGAATGAATATTCCAAAGGCTGGAAAGAAACAAACAGATTAGCATATAAAAACCAGAGGCATGGAAAAGAGCTAAAAATACCCAACAACTTCACCGCCTTGAGCAGACACTGCTCATGACAAAGGCTCTGAGCACGCAGTTTAAATCACAAGGAGGCTGAAGGTTCTCCTCGCCCTCCTCTGAGGAAACTCAACGGTTTCTGGGATAATCAGATTTATTGTCTGTGGCTCTGGCAGCTCGTGAGCAGACAGTGGGACAGGCTGAGCTCCCAGATTTGCAGGACAGCCTCAAGACTCATCCCGTGCCTCCAGCACAGCTGGGTTTGCTCTTATCAGGAAAATGAATCCCCAAACTCCAGAGGTTTAACCCCAAAAAGGAGCCAGAGGAGTGCTTGGACTTTATTCCAACAAAGGCAGAGCCCATGGGGCATCCCCTGGGGTCTCTCCCATTTTTGGAGGACTCAGCCTCCCTTTTATCCCAATTTCCCAGCCCCATTTCCCTCTCTCTTGCCCACTGCCTGAGGCACTTGAGAGCTCCAGACTTGCCTGAGATTCCCCTCTAATGTACAACCCTTCCTTTAATTTTTAATTCTTATGGAATTTATGTTTTCCCCCCTCTTTTCCTTCACCTTTCAATATCCAAATTCATTTCTCACCAAACCTACAGTTTATTTGTAAAGGTAAATTCCTTTTTTCCATTCATCAATCAATGGAACCCTTCCCATTGTTTCCTTTATCCCTCAGTGCTGGTTTGATCCACCAGCAATTTGAACCCACAGCTTGTTTGGAAAGACAAATCCCTCATTCCTCTCTGGTTCAGGGTTTTGTCAGCTCCTTTGAGACTCCAATTCATGGGATGTCCCCAGCCCTGTGCCTGAGCAGGGAGGTGGCACCAGGGGGTCACTGTGGGCCCTCCCAACCTGACCCAGCCTGGGATTTTCTCTAAAACATCCTCAACCACACGATTATTCCTGGCTTTCTTCCTCCCTTAGCTCACTTCTTTTTAATCCCAAGTTCCTTTATTTTTTTCTTTAAATACCAGGTGCAAAGTGCTTTTTAATCCCATTATAAGAGCAGCACTTTTTCAGGTGCCACCTTAAATCCTGCTCAGAAGACTTGGAAAGGATATAAAGAAGAAACAACCCTCCTGAAAAGCTTTTCCAATTCCTCTCTGCTCACTGGTAGCTTTTCCCTTATTCACAGTTCCTAAAAGAAATCTGTGCTAATAGACCCAAGAAATTGGGATTTTTTTACAGATTCAAGACCCTACAAAGAAGAATTGGGAGTTTTTTTCTCTATTTTCCTTAGAGGAAAGTTCCCATCTGTGCCCAACAGCTGCAGCAGCAAGGTAGAACTAAACACACAACTGCCTGATTAGTCTTGAAAATCGAGTTCTCTTGGTATTACAAACTAAATGGCAAGTCCAAATGAAGTCCAGCTAATTCCTGAAGAGCAAATATTTGAGCCCTGTCAAGGAATGCAAAGTCCCTTTGGCAAGGGAAGCAGACACTGAGGTTCAATACAGGGAAATGTGCAGAGTTTAATACAGTTAAAGGCAGGAAAAAGGAAAGTCTCTTAAAAAAGATGAGTTTGTATCGATTGTAAATTTACTCAGTGTGGTTCAACACATGAATTTTTGCCCAGTCCTGTCAAAATAGGGAAACACAGAGGAAAAGCAGCCTTGGAAACACAATCAGGCAGTGATGAAAGGAGAGGGATTTCTGTCACTGAATGTTTCTGCAAGATTGATTTCTTTCTGTGTGGATTATCAGTAACCAAATAATTCCAGGTGTTTCACAAAACCTAACCAGTCACAGAGCCAAAGGAAAATCTGCCCTGTCCCTCCCAGCACAGCAAAAACCACTGTGCTAAAAAGTGTTTCTCAGTGCTTTCAGCAGAGAGATTAAACTTTAAAGCAAACAGAAGTGGTACAAAATATTAATGCAGCATAAATAAACGCCTTATTAGCACAAAAGCATATTAAACATTCACCTCAGCAAAATGCTCCTCTCATCTCCCTGCCTGCCCTCCATCACAGCAGCTGCTCTGTGTGACACAGGCCAGCTCCTCCTAAATTCATGTTGAATTTCCTCGTGCTAAAACAATGAAAACACCACACAGAGATCTCCAAAGAAATCACTGCACAAAGCTGGCAAGGAAGGAGTATTACAGATTATTCCCCCCAGTCTAAACTGAGGTAAAACATCTGCATAAAGGAAAGGTGAAATCAGAAAGGTTTCCATATAAATATTTCTCCATTACCACTTGCTGGAAAGCATCATAACACCTGCAGTTCCTGGACAGCTTGAGGAAATGTATTAAAAATTATATAGGAATATCCACTCTGAAACAGGCTCATAGGGCAGGAGACCTCACAGGTTACTCCCAAAAAATCAACAGACTCCCAAACAGCAATGGCAGCAACGCCACAAATTGCTGCTGCCTTTTGAAACATTAAGCCAAGAGCCATAAACAAGTCCTCAAATATTCCTCAGAAATTCAGAATACTGAGTCACACTAATGCACTATTCTTTCCCCCCCAGCTCCTACATTGTTTATAATTAGCAAATTCTTCATTCATGGGGACAAGAGGCTGATCCTGCAGGCTGGAAACTGCAGCTGCCAGGCCGAGGGAACTCATTCCACCTCCGACCAAAACACTTCGTGTCTGTCCCATCTCCTCCCCTCCAGCAGAAATGTCAATTTATTAGGTGGTATTGGGAAGCAGAGGTGATTTTTGTGATGCCACCAGATGGTCCAGCCCCAGTTAAACCAGGAAGAGCAAATGCTTCTCCAAACATCACAGGGAGAAGTTGGATGCTGTGATGTTCAGCCAGGAGATCTCTCCTGGGCCCAGCAGCCTCAGCCCAAGCTGATCTTCTGCTTTGAAGCCTCCAAAGCTACAAAGCTGCTCCACCAGGGCTTGAGGAGCCTCATTTTACAATTTTTGGGGCCTAAAGGAAGGAATGGTATTGGGAAGGAGTTGATTCTTCTAATTTTCACTTCATGTGCAGTGCCTGAAGGTTCCCAGTTGGGGAACGAGCACAGAAGGAAAATAAAAGCAGTGGTTTTGCTGTTTTAGGAATTTTTCCATGAAAAAGACTCCACCAAGGGACTGCTCTCCACCTTACTGTGTCCACATGGAGCTTTTTCCATGTCCTGATCATGTTTTTATTCTCCTCCTTGTCCTTTCACTCATCACAAAGTTGAATCCCAAGAATGCTGCACTTGCAGGTATCAACTCTTATCACCAAGGCTGCTCCAGGCCCCTTCCTGCCACTGCCTTCAACCCAGGAAAGGCAAAATCTGGTGGGAAACCATCCCAAGGCACAAAAGGGAAACCTCCATCCTACAGCAGAGAGGAAACAACACCCAGCTCCTGTCTGATACCAGCACAGAGACCTGGGGGGCTCCAGGATCTCCTGGCACAGGCACAAATCCTCGGAATGCTGAGAGCCACTGGAATATCTGAATTCAGCTGCCCTGAACAGAACATCTCTCCTGCAGCGGCCACCAGGCAGGAACAGTCAAGGGAGGAAATACATCTTCAGTTTCTAGATTTTTCCAGAAAAAAATAGCAAAAAAAACCAAACCAAAGTCCTTACCTCAAAAGCAGCAATTTCTCCATTCCCAGGAAAAGGCCAGCAGGAATATCCAATCCTTCTGGATTCATCAACCCATGGATTACACAGGTCCCACAGCACAAACAAACAGCTCTGCCCCACCTTCCCCTCCTTCCTCCTCTGCTAAATTCCCTTCCCTCAGCACCTCCTCCCCAGGGGCAGCAGCTGCTCCTGCTCTGCAGCACAAATCCCCTCAGCTGGGAGGGATAAGAGGCAATTCCAGAGAATTCCAGGCACCCACAGCCCTCCTGGAAGGACAGGGAGCACCTGCCCAGCCCCTCCCGACACTCTGCAGGGATTATTTAAGAATAAAGGCTTGGATCCAAGTGGGATAACTGGGAATTCCAAGTGGGATAACTGGGAATTCCATGGGATCTCAGGAGGTTTAGCAGGACCAGGGGCTGGGTCCTGCTCTGGGGTCCCACAGGATCTGCTGGAGGAAGCCACCAGTGCTCCAGCAATGATCCAATATTCCAGCAGATCACAGGTAAAAAATTGTCTGGTGGTGTTCCTGCTTTTGCTCTCTCTCTTTGAGTTTTGCTGTATTACAGAACAGCTTTAAAATTTCATTATTTCCTTTCCCTGTCTTGCCCCGAACCCCTGATATTTGTGTTATTGATCCACACTTCTGCTCAGCCTCACACCCAACACTTTTCTTTCCTCAGTGGAAAATCTCTCTCGTTTGTTCGTTACAAACCATTGCCAAACACATCCCAGAGAGCTGATTCCTTAAATAACACCATTGCAGGGGGGAAAAAAAGAAATTAATTCCCTTTACAAAGCCCTCCATGGAGGGCACGTTGAGTCTTTTGAAGGATCCATGACCTGAATTGGCTGCAAATTCCAAAGGTTTTGAGGTCACTGCAAATGCTGATTCCTCTCCCAGAGCAGGAGTAGTTATTGCTAAATTTGGGTCTCAATTTGGAGGGCGTTTTCATCTCTCCTCAGCTTCCTCTTTTTCAGATCCTTCCTTTTTTTTCATTGTCATGCAGGGAAGTCAAACTCCTGTGCTGTGAAATTGCAAACTGTTTCCATGGAGATGATTAATATGTTCATAAATCCCCAATAATTCATTCACTGCGGGACCACTGAGGGTGAAATGTTGGCTGGCAAAAGAAGACGCCTTTAAAAACAGATTTTTTTTTCCCTTTTGTAATAACCCAAATAAAGAAACAAAACAATTTAATAAGTGCAACGTGAACAACATGAATATTTTAAATGATTGTGCCTCCTTTATGATGTTCAAGTCTCATCCCAACAATTTTAACTTTAGTAAGTGTTAAGGAACATCTTGTCATCGAACCTTTCAATAATTACAAGGTGAAACAAGGATAATTAAGGCGTGTGGATGGTGGATTATTGTTATTTACAGAATTCCATCCTGTGAGAGGCACTCTGGGGCAGCTGGTTGACAATAATCCCCCTTCAAGGTCAGGATTGTGCCTTAAACAACTGCCCAGGTATGCCAGGAATCATCTCCTGCGTGGTGGAACTGCACAGCTCCGAGGGGAACTCGTGGCAAACTCTGATTTTTGATGGACACCAGCACAGACAATCCTGTCCTCAGCCAGGATTGGGCCTTTCCAAAGGGTTTCATGGGGACTGGAGCAGCTGTCAGTCTTTTGGAACAGCCCTGATTTTAAAAAAGTCAGAGTTTTACTCTGACTGAAACACAAATCGAGATACAAAATTAAACATATTGGGTTTTCACTCCATTTGACCCCAAATTAATAAAAAAAACTGTTAATAGGGGAAAAAAAAAGTCAATGGTCATATTAGAACAGCCATTAAAGAGGAAAATAAAAATACCTGAGAGCTTTCACACATTTTTACCTTTTTTTATTACATCTCCTCTTTAATGAATTATTTTCTACTGAAGCCGTGTTGCTAAAATTCAGCCAAACATCCTGGGACGTGAGAGACGAGCAGAGCTCCTCTTACTTAACACAGACCCCTCAGCTGATGGCAGAGCTGCAAAAACTCACTTCAAAGCCCACGAGCAGAGATGAAGGGCTGCGTGTGGAAGATGAAAATGCTCATCCCCGGCCAGACCCTCCGAAGAAGCAGAAGCCATTAATTTTAATTAGATTAATTAAAAGTCATTTGAAATCTTGCGCTGCGCTTTTGACAGCCCGGTTCCTGGTTACCTGGTTTGACCCCAAGGGGATCTCGGGGGGTTTGGGGCAAAAATTTGGGGCTGAAGTGGCAGGAAATGTTTGTTGAAGTTGGTTTTTTTCTCATTTTGGAGGTGGCAAAAAGCTTCACAGGGTGACCTCACGGTCTGCACAAAAATCCGTGGAAGGTTTAAGGGACACTCCAGGCCAGGATGGGGAAAATCCCATTCCTTGCCAGAAGAAAAGGCTGGAGCCAACACCTCAGACCCTCTGCATCCAAATAAATCCTGTTTTCTACAAGTCTGAGAGACTTTGGGAAAGGTCTGGTTGGAGGAGAGAAATATGGTGAGCAGCTGAAGGTGTGTTTTTATTTTATAATACAAAATTCTGGAGTTGTGAGGAGTGGCTGGCAAAGCAACACAAACTCTGCCAGCCAAATTCTATGGGAATAAACTCCAGCAGAAACTCCCAAATGGCATTGACACCACTCCATAGAGATGCAGCAGTGCAGGATTTCCCTCCTGCTGGAGTAAATGGAGATTTTTAAAAAAGTAAAACCACTCTGGAGCTGCAGTGCCCTTCCTCTAAGAGTGCCCATATAAATACATTGCCAGGGTAAGGGCAGTGTAATCAAATTGGAATATATTCCTCTTTGACACTTTCATCTGCTTTCTCCTGTTTCTTTCCACTGGAAAAGGGCTTTTTACAAGGGCACACTGTTGTAGGGTGAGGGAGAATGGCTTTAAGGTGAAGCAGGGTAGATTTAAATTAAATATTAGGAGGAAATTGTGCCCTGGGAGGGTGGGGAGGGGCTGGGATGGAATTCCCAGAGCAGCTGTGGCTGCCCCTGGATCCCTGGAAGTGCCCAAAGCCAGCCTGGATGGGGCTTGGGGCAGCCTGGGACAGTGGGAGGTGTCCCTGCCACGGCAGGGGTGGAATTGGATGAGTTTCCATTCTGTGGCTCAATGATTCCCTCAAACCACTGATCCCATGGTATTTCAAACCACACAGGAAAAGAGAATTCACACCTGGCAACTTCTTCCTGGCCCTGAGAGCAGATCCTCTGCTCCCAGCTCCATTTTCCCCTTCCTGCACAGCGTTTCCAGCAGCAGCACGGAGCTGCCTGCTCACAGGGAGCGCAGAGGGTTGGGGAATAAAGGAGGAAAAATTCATCACAGCCTCAAAGTCAGCGAGGGCAGCAGCTGCTCTGGCTCCAGCCCTGATCCTGCTGCCGTGGAGCAGGGCCAGGGAGGCTCCAGCCCTGCCCATGGGCTCTCATCCCCGGGCTCTGGATGGGGCTGCAGCCCCTGGCTCAGGGAGGAAAGGCAGATCCCAGCTCCAGCTGCAGCTGGACGCTGGCCTGGGTGATCCAGCTGCTGTGCCAGGAGCTGGGAGCAGCCTCCTCATCCAGCAAAACCATCCAGCCATCCATCCTCCAAAACCCAGCCCAGAGGGGGCTGCACCTGGGCCACGCTCATTTGGGAGCATCCCATGAGGGATGAGCAGGGCAGGGAACGGGGCCCTCTGGAAGCACAGGATCCCAAATTCCAAAGGAGGCATCTTTAAACAGCCTGAATTTATCTCTCTTTTAAGGTTTTTAATTTCTCTCTTCTTTAAGCCTTCAAATTCCTCTCTTTTGAAATGCCCTAAATTTGTCTCTTTGTGAAGGCTTTTAATTTCTCTCTTCTTTAAGGCTTTAAATTTAAGGTTTTTAATTTCTTCACCTAGAACTTGACCTCAGCTCAGCCTGTCAGATTTCTTAAGTTTCCCCACCTAAAAATGTTGGGAATTCACCCTTTTGGGAATCTACCCTTTTGGGATTCCCCTTTATCCTGGGATCACGTTCCCAAGACCTCCCATTTGGGTGTGATAAGGACATACCCTCAATTAACCAGCACTTTTTAAGAAGCATTAAATCTGTTCAGCATCCTTTAATTCGCAGCTTGGGATGATTCTGGGAAGTTCTTTGTCTCCCTCCTTGCTAGGGCTGAGCTGTGGCACAAAGCTCAAATGGAAATCCAATTCCTGGCACTGCTCAGCTGAACTTGGAGCACGGCAGCGCCTCAGTAGCAGGGAATTAACAGCAATAAATGAAATTTCTGCTGGTCTTTGTTTCCAGCTGGGTTATCCACTGGTGTGGGCAAAATCTGCAGGATTCCTGGAATGGGCTCCAGCAGCTCAGTGAAGAGGGAAGGCTTTGGAAAACCCTGCTCCAGGTTGCATCGATCCTAAATTTTACAGCTTTGTGTTCTTCACAACGAGCTGAGTTGTTCTGTGACTCAAAGTCTTCATTCTCTCAGCATCAAGTAAATTCTGTAAATGTAATTTTAACTGGGTAGGTTGTCTAAGATCTCCTCTTCTGCCTAAATCTGATTTTTGTCACTAATTCTTTTTTTTTTGTTTTTTTCTTGCCTATATTAAAGACCAACAAAAGCAAACTCAGCTTTAAGAGCACGTAAAATTTGGCTTTAATGAAGAGAGACAAGGGTGCTGTTGAACCCTTCCACAAAAAAAAATAAAGATGGGCTGAGTTCCCTCCTTAAGTTCCTCAGCAAATCTTAATCAAATTCATGAGGGAAAACCAACAAAAAGTTTTATAGCAGTTAAAAAATAAAAAATTCACAAATTCTAAGTCATTTTCCACCTCTTCTCCAGCTCAGTTTCCTTTAGGTAGATGGGATTTTTGGGCCTCCTGCAAAAAAAAAAAAGTATTTTTAGCAATTTTTTTATGACAAGATAAAAAATGAGTGGTAACTCAGCACTTCCTGAGCTGTGGAGAAGTTGTCAGTCAGAGAGAGAATTTTAGGTCTAATTACCTCCACCAAGAGGAAAATATGTCCTTAAAGCACAAAGTGAGCAGCAAATACACTGATTATAACAAAACCCTCACTGACACGGGCAGCACAAGGAGATTCGGGGCTGGGATGACACCACATCATTTCAAAGAGAAAATACAATTCTTATCAAGCACCCAGCAGCTTTTAAAACAGATTTCCTGACAGGGACAAGCTGTGTGTAAAACAAGGAGCTCGTAGCTGGCTGCTCCTTCCATATTTTATTTATAGACTCCCCAATTTGCCAGTTAACCACCCAATCTGTCTTGGAAATGTTTAATAAAACTGCTGCTCTCCCCTAGTTCATTTTGCTGGCTGAAATTCCTTGAATTGTTGCTCCCAAAATTGGACACTTGGTGATTTATGAGGACAATGAGTGCTCGCTGCTCACCTCAAACGCGCAGAGAAAATAATTGTTATTCATTTTTATGCTTTCATTTATTTCTCCTCTCTTCAAGCACTGTCTCCTAATATGTCTTCAAAATATGTAATTTTAGGAATGGGAAGAGTGATGGTCTCCTGTCCAAGGGCTGATATTGAAATGTGCTTGATGGCCACGGGTTCCAGAGGGAGCAAAGGGAATTAAGGATCTGGATCAGCCCTGGCTCCAGGGCATGATGGAATTATGGTTTTTAAAAGATTAAATGAGGCTGCACCAGAAAAAAAAACCCCAATCTTTTTAATCAATGTTTGTCTTTAATGCAGCAGTTCACCCTCTCCTTTGTACTGATAAGGATGGGAATAAAGACACCAACACTGGCAGCTCTTCCTGGATCTCCAGGAGTCCCTAAAATCCCACATTTAATCCCTTGATTAAATTCAATCAGAGGCAAAGATTGACCCTCCAGCTATAAAAGGAGCCACCCAAAGCAGGGAGAGGACTGTGATTAGCAGGAGTGGGTTTCTAGTTCTGCTCCCACCCCCAAATCCTTACAGCCTAATCCTGGACAGGGTCATTTGTTCCCAAAAAGTTCCCAGCTGCTGCACGGATCTGCAAAAGGTGAATGAGTTCCCTGAATCAAATCTCTGTGTGAATTTTCAGGGAAAAATGGGCCTGTAAAAATCCTGGATTTCATTTTGATTTTTATTTTCCCCTACAAATCTTTACAGAAGAGTTGGATTGACACAAGATCAGGGGATAGAAGAGAAAGTAAAATAGAATTTGTGGGCCTGAACTGGGGTCTTGGAGATCCTAAACCAGAGAAAAGAGGGAAAACCATTCCCACAAATTTCTGGGTGTGACCCATGGTCATTCCGAAGGCTTTGTTCATCCACATTCAGCCACATTTTATAGACAATTATATACTGGATTCCTCATCAGAATAAGCTACCAAATATTCTGTGCCTGGGAGTCCTAAAAAGAATCTTAAATATTGATAAAGAATGTCAGTATCTGATAGTTCAAGAAGATTTTGAATTTGGTTTGATGGGTTTGGTATTTGAACTCATCTCCTTCCTGCATGGTGCATTTTCTTTTGGAAAATGCCTCACAAACATCCCATTTTCTGTGATACTGTTAATAATGGGAACTGCAGTGATGGAGATGAGGCAAGGATTTAATTTCATCATTATATAAAATACATAAAATAATATATAAAATATAAAATGGAGACAAAAATCATTCTTGGATAAAATTGAGCTTGGGTTACCCAAAATATTTTAATTCCAAATAGCAAAAATGCTGCAGTGCAGGGAAGGAAAGGGAGAGAGAGGAAAAGGAGATCAAAAATCAGAGACTCTCTCAACACTGAAGTACTTTAAAAAAAAAACCAAACCCAAACTGAGTCAATTAGTGCTATCCATGCCATTCATATTAATTAAAAAATGCTTATCACCAGATTATATTGCTTGTTTGCACCATCCTTACTTCATTAGCGCTAATTGGAAGTAATTACGACCGATATGTGAAATATTTAATTAAAAGATTTATCTGCTGCTATTGTCACGTTTCTGGAGCATCTGCAGCGTTGTCAGGACTGCAATTCCACCTCTGGACCTTGTGGGAGCCTTCCCGAGCCCCTCTGATTTCATCAGGGCTGGAGGATCCAAGGGATCCAAACCTTCCCCTTCACCTTCCCTCCAGGAATCCACACCCTGAGGGCAGAGCTGATGCCTTTGTACCCCCGGCAGGAAAATTAATCCCCAACTCCAGAGGTTTAACCCCAAAAAGGAGCCAGAGGGGTCCTTTGACTTTATTCCAATAAAGGCAGAGCCCATGGGGCATCCCCTGGGGTCTCTCCAATTTTTGGAGGACTCAGCCTCCCTTTTATCCCAATTTCCTGCCACATTTCCCCACGGGCTGAGGCACTTGTGAGGTCCAGAATTCCCAGAAGACCTAAAACGAGCCACCCAAAGCAGGGAGAGGACTGTGATTAGCAGGAGTGGGTTTCTAGTTCTGCTCCCACCCCCAAATCCTTACAGCCTAATCCTGGACAGGGTCATTTGTTCCCAAAAAGTTCCCAGCTACTGCATGAATCTGCAAAAGGTGGATGAGTTCCTGAATCAAATCCCTGTGTAAACTTTCAGGGAAAAATGGGCCTGTAAAAATGCTGGATTTCATTTTGATTTTTTTTCCCCTACAAATCTTTACAGAAGAGTTGGATTGACACAAGATCAGGGGATGGAAGAGAAAGAGAAAGTAAAATAGAATTTGTGAATTCTAATTGTGAATTCTATTTGTGAATTCTGAACTGAGGTCTTGGAGACCCTAAACCCAAGAAAATGTATATATATATATATTTACCTCTAATGTATAACCCTGCTCCTGCCACCCTGTGACCACCAGCACTGTTAGATGGGTGCACTTTGAAAGCTGCACTTTGAAAAATCCTTTTCACTGTGTTACAGCACCAATGATTCCTGTAAAATTGGTTCTTTTTCTGCAAACCTCACCACGTAACTTGGTCACAAGGCACTGCCAGGCTTCAGGATTTCTCAGGCACAAAATGACTGCTCTGAATTGTCGACTGCAGCTTGGCTAAACCCAGCTCTGCACACTGGAGAGGGGAAAGTGCCTTTTATAATCCCATAAACTGCGAGGCTGAAATTATCACTGCAGTTGTCGAGAGCTTTATAGAGATTACATCTCCTCCATGATAGACTGGTAGCAAAGCTGAGGGTTGGTTTATGAGGGGGAAAAAAGCAACCATAAAGAGAGAATTGGCCTCACTCGCTCTCCACAAACCTTGTTTGAAAACTCTTCCTGGCAGTCCTACAACAACAACACCAGAAAAAAGCACAAAACCACAAAGAAACGAATGGTTTCTTCCTGATTTTGGCCTTCCTTATCAAACACTGTGCTCCAAGGAGCACCACCTCCTGCAGGATCACACTGGGAACATTTTCAGGGATAGAAGTGCCCATGGAGTAGCAAGGTAATGCTGAGATTAAATCTTCTCACCTTGGCTCAGGGGTGAGGCAGGGCCTGGGCAGGGAGGGGGGTCCCTTCAGCTGCCACATTTTCAAACAAAAAGCTCAAGGGGAAATCAATTTTAGGGCAGAGAATGCAGCTGGGATCATGTTGGTTTCTCTGCTATTTTGCAGAAATTCCCGACAATGTAAAATCCTTTTTCCCCAGCGAGGGATGGGAGAAAAGAGCAGAAACTCTTCAGGTCTCGTGTTCAAGGTTGTTT